>OV651829.1:2106573-2213913 GCA_927349885.1 Psylliodes chrysocephalus | reverse complement strand
CTAGGTTCCTATGTAATTATTTTAGTTGTCAAAACGTATTAAATTTTCGTAGGTAGCTAAACTTCGATAATTATAATATTAAAATGTCTGATATTAGCGATATAGAAGACTCCTCCACACATATCGGAGAAAGCAGAAAATACAGTACAAAATATTTTACCGCAAAAATCTAGGGAAATACCAATACCTGAAGTAATACCATTAATTACAATTTTGTAAAATTTTTTATAGAAATACGAGTAATTACTGTTATTGTGTTCAATACGAATATAAATATAATATTTATAGGTCTTGATTATTTATCGGGTGTAGAAAAAATAGCGTATGCAACTCTCATGTAATAGTTATTAAAACACTCGCATAAACCATACGAAACTCGCCTTTGGCTCGTTTCGTATCCCGGTTAATGCTCGTGTATTAATAACCATCATTACATGATCGTTGCATAATATACTATTTTGCACATTTTATACACACTGGAATATTACACATTTGACAGTAGATGCTGGTTTTCCTGTCTTTTTGACGGGACAAATTTCACATTTTTTCTTTTAGAGGCTCCCACTCTTTGTTGAGGTGCTGGGGGTCGTGGAAGTGTATCTCCAATCAAATTAAAAATTTAAGTTTTCAAACCGCGTGGCAACGAAGTTTGATACATTTTTTGCATATACGGTATACATAAATTACGTCCAAGTTGTTTTAAAAAATTGTACCTTGAAATGTCTTTACCACCTGAGGCAAATTGATA
This sequence comes from Psylliodes chrysocephalus, assembly GCA_927349885.1. Classification (NCBI taxonomy): domain Eukaryota; kingdom Metazoa; phylum Arthropoda; class Insecta; order Coleoptera; family Chrysomelidae; genus Psylliodes; species Psylliodes chrysocephalus. Next base: position 2,213,165 of record OV651829.1, on the reverse strand, counting down.
AATTATTCTACTATTTACCCCTCCAATATTCAAAAGAGCATGAAAAATGGTCACTGGCCATCTTCGACTTCTACGTGAAGTTGTGTAATTGGCACATTTTTGATCAAGCGCATCCACTCCCGCTTTAGTACTATTGTAAAATAGTATTATATCTGGTTTTTTGGTTTGTGCGTCCACTTTATCATCATGGTGGGTACTTGAAATAAGAATAACAGATTTATTTTTTTTGGGTACGTATGATACTATTGTCTTCTGAGCACTAAACCCAAAAATGGATGACTCTGCTTTTCTCTTGGGAGATGGCATAAATTCCAAAGGAATAAATGTTTTGTTTTTTTTCACTGTCCCAACAAATGTCAACTTTAATTTCTCTAATTTTCTCATTAGTTCAACTGAGGAGTACCAGTTATCGGCTGTTATGTTTCGAGAAGTATTTTTTATTGGTTCCACCAAACGAAGAACTACTTAGGTTGGATTAGAAAAGTTGTTTGTTTTTTTCTCTGTATGATCTTTTCCAGCGTAAATTTCAGCATTTAGCATATAATGTGTTTGAGAATCTGCAAGAATTTGTACTTTTATGCCGTACTTTGCGGTTTTGTTGGGTATGAACATTCGAAATCCACAACGGCCTCTAAAAGGTACTAACATTTCATCTACAGTCATGCTATCACCAGGTGTATAGTTTTGCTTTGAATTAGTGACAAATTTATCAAACATTTCAGAAATTAGTGCTAGTTTATTTTCTTTTCTTCTATCCGCTCGAGTAGTCTCGTCATCGAAACGAATGCAGCATAAAAGAAATGAAAATCTGGCTAGTGGCATAGTAGCTCTAAATAGATCCCTTCCTGTACCATCCGTAGCCCATAGACTTTTTAAGTCCTCATGGCCTGACTTGAACAAACCTTGAAGGTAAAGGAGACCAATAAACGCTTCAATTTCCAATTTATTTGTATTTTTGAAAAATGTTGGAAAAAAATTCTTTCTTTTGCATCGACTGTATTTAGCAGCGACTATGTCAATACGTTGATTCGTGAATTTCACAATACTTTCTATCATTGAGTCATCAAAAAGTAATCTCCAACTTTCTAGAGGAATTGTAGGAGGATGTTCACGTGCTAAACCTTTGACGCCTGCTAAAAATTTAATCAAACTGTTTGAGAGTGTTTTACCTTTTTTTGGAGGTGTCTTTGACCATTTCATTTTGTTTTTTTTTACCATACCAATAATTTTTTCTTGTTTGTTCATTTTCTGGCGCTATATTTTCTCATTGGGATTCATCAATTTGTTCATTATTTTCAACCACCGTATCATTCTCAACAGAATCGTCACTCTCTAAATTTTCATTATTGTCAGGTTCCCACTCTTCTTCACTATCAGTGTAATGATCGCTTTGTATTTCTTCATCTTCTTCTTCTTTGTCGCTTTCATCTCCACAGTCCAGAATATTTTTGCAAGCATCTAGTTTATCACTGCTTGAAAGAGGTATATTTTCATTATTTTCTTGAGGGTTGTTATCATCTAGCCAAAATTCGTCATTTTCAGCCAATTCTACGAGTTCGTTTTCAGTAAGAGGACGGTTATTCATTTTTCTAAAAATACTATTTTGTAGGGAACAATTACCTACCTGACTCAAATATAACTTTTACACTATAACTGGGTCACTCTGACCCAATATGATCGTTCTAACAGACTTGCGATAATTAATTTAAACTAAAAACGCCGTCGCATGTGTTGTCTCTGGCTACCTAGAGCATACTGAGAAGCCCAAGCAATAGAATCTCCGTAGAATGTCGCACTGACAAATTACCAATTGCGCATGGGTCAATGTGACCCAGTGGTAGTAGTTAAGGGTTAAAAAACGAATTTTGAGGTCAGAAAATATTTGGGGCACAGAGAGGATATCGCGTATCGAACGTGTCAATTTTCGTTTTACCGATTGATTGGATATCGAACTCTTGTCGCGATTCGTGTGTGATGTTGATATTGGAGTGGTTCCCCAAACATCGAGAAGCCCATCCATCGAGGACCAGTATAGCCGTTCACAACAATTAGCGTCGAAAGTTGGGACACAAATCGCTCAACTTTGCAAGGAGTGCAGATTCCAGGGATAGGTACTGTTCATCCTTATAGTTAGGATAATGCTCAAATTCGTGTTTTTATTGTAAGTAACAAGTAACTTAATATTGTTTTTTAATTTTTTAATTTTAAAGAATAATCTTAAATCAGATGTAATTATTCTTATAAAAAATAACATTAATCCAGACGGCGTTCATCACATTTATTTCGAAAATCCTAATATGTTTGAGCCATTCTTAATAATCCTACAAAATTATTTAAAAAACTCTGCTATCAAATTTAAAAGGTGTACCCAAAAAATATTAGACATTACAACCAAAGACGAAGATAATGAACTTATACAAGCCTATCACGAAGGCAAAACAAACCACAGGGATATAGACGAGACATATTTGAGATTTAAAGACAAATATTATTGGCCTTTCATAAAAAACTCGATATAAACTTGCGTAAATGATTGCGAAATTTGCCAACAAAGCAAATGCGAAAAAAATCCCGTAAAAATAAAAATGAATCAAAAAATTTTTGACAAGCGTTGACAGTTTTTCAAAATATGCGCAAGCATACCATCTAACAAGTCTTTGTAGCACAGAAATCGTTAACAACCTTATAAAATTCTTCTCTCATCATGGTATCCCTCAACAAATATACACCGACAATGGTACTGAATTCAAAAATACCATAATTACAGAACTTCTCAACCTATATAAAATTAAAATACATTTCTGTTGCCCTGAGCACCTACAATCACAAGGTTCCATAGAAAGACTACATTCGACAATTATAGAACACATACGGTTACTTAACACTAAAGGCTCTCTTAAAACACCAATTCTTTTAAAAATGCCTTATGCGATTATGGCATATGGTCACTCTATACATTTTACAACCAAGCGAAAACCTATAGACATAATAAACGGACGTGTGAACACAGACGACCCTTAGATATTGACAAAATTCTTATTAATGACTACATAAACGACCACAAAGAAAGAACAAAACTGCAATATTCAAAAATTAATGAAGATTTGTTAAAAGAAAAACAAAACCATATCGAAAAAATTCATAAAACCCGTGATGACCCTAACATTTTTCAGAAAAACCAAAAAACATATGTTAAAAAGCATATAAGGCAAAAATAAGCCAACAAATTCAATAAATCTACTAAAATAAAAAGTTAATATCGAAAATAAAACAGATTCAAAAAAAAATTCACATGGATAATCTCAAACGACCTTTACAAAAAACTTACAACTTCCCTAACTAAAACAGCAAGAAAAAACCAAAAACAAAAAAAAAAAAGCTGTAATTTGGTAAAAAAAAAAAAAAAAAAAACTAAAACAGCTATATCGTTTTCAAAGTTAAAAGTTATGCATCCTAGTATAATAAGAACTGAAGATATTTACAACGAGTTAGTAACACTACAAAATTAGAGATAGGTAAATTATGTATAGAAATAAATCAACATAATATTCTAATTTTAGAAAAATTAATTAAAATTTATAGCTTAATTTTTAAGAATAGAATTACTTATATAAGTACTACAAATACCATAATAGCATTTTAGATTACTATCATTTATATCTAATACATTGTACCAATTGGAGCGCAAGGTCAATTAAAAGTAATAATTCCAAAAAATAAATTCTTATTAAAAAACGATAAGCAATACGTATTTATGAGCATGCCCTGTCCTAAACTGTATCGAACAAAACAGTACTTTTGCGAGAATGCTGAACCACAATTTATCAAGAAAGAAAATCCTTGTGAAGTCGAACTCCTAAATATCAAAAACACCTCCGCTTGCCACCAAACACGAATCTAAATTACGGAACCATACTTCGAACGATTAGAAGATACGAATCAATGGATTGGCATCTACTTTATCAATATTCCAATCGATTGTTCAATAAATATGCAACAAAAGAAAATTGTCAACAGAAACAATAGCGAAATTATTGGTCAACCCATCTTCTTTCCTGAACTGTAATTCGACACCCTAAGCATTCCAGAAACCAATGTCCAAATCAAACTTCAAGAAAATAACCTAGATGAACTGCAGGATATTAAATCAAAATTTTTTGAGAACAATCCAGATCCAATATTCCGTATAATTCGTTCCACGCCGAGCATCTGGATAATAGTTATTTATTGTCTCCTGATTCTACTTGGGGGAACACTAGTTTTCAAAAAACTTCGTACTATCAACACAAAAAAAGAAGCAAGAACAACCAATAGATCTGGCCAATGTTCAACTTCCTCGTTAGCCCTCGAAGTTGAATTTCCGAAGGGAGGAATTACATCAACGTTCCTTATGGGAATTGAAGAGTCAACGACTTCTTTTCCTAGAAACTCTTATCGCGTATCTTATTTCATTATTCTGATTTACAACATTTTTATGTGAATAATGGACTTGTTAATTAGATCTCTTGGTAGTTAGATGTATTGTTAGATGAAATAAAACTTGTAAAATTTTAAATTTTAAAATATTTTTTTTTAAACGAATTTTGAGATCAGAAAATATTTGTCACGGGAACCGTACATTTTTTCGAAATAAAAAGAAGCTTATGTGCTAATCCAGACTATAATCTATATTTTTGCCAAATTTCATCCAGATCCGTTTAGACCTTTTTGCGTGATTGAGCAACATCTATATATGCCTCGCTTCGCTTCGCTCGCTCATGCAGCTAATAGCCTTGGGCTGCTAAAGCTTATTTTCTGCCCTTGTGACACAATATACTATATATGATATGATTTATTTTTTCCGAATTATGTGATTTGTTTTATTTTCCCGTGACCGATTGAATTCTATCCTCCAGCTTTACTACTACTGTTTAGCGAACATTTTGGTTTTCTTTATTTTGTTAAGAGTTTCATCAGGGGAGCTCTTTTGAAATAATAATTATAGCATTTTTTGTAAATAGCCTTCTTATGTAATAAATTTGTTAATTTTACTTATTGGCTTATGATTACGGTTATTAAACCGTATATAAAAACACATTTTTTAAATTCCTTTACGCGGAGACTCTTACTCCGGCATTAGCAATTAAAGTAAACTACTGTCACCTTCTGAAACGTGTGTGAGTCATACCCGTTAAACTACAAATATGACAACACAGCATCCTTTTTATAAGAATAAATACTAACCTTGGAAACAGTGAATCTTTCACTCTCAATAAATTCTCCTTGAACATTTGGTCTCCTCGCTACCTTTATATTTATAATGGAGTCGAGATCCTTAAGGTGCAACTCTAGGACGCCCTCAACAAGTTGTTTTTTATTCCCGGACAAATAAACATCAACATCCAAATACCAGTTGTATTCATCATCGCTGATTTCTGTTCCGATATATCTAATTGTTGATTCTTGGAAGGATTCGATGTATACTTCTTTCCTAAAATATTAATAACAAATTTAAATTTATTTATAGCAAGTTTTAGAAGCCTTAGAAACAGCAGGGTTTCTCCTAATTATTTGAAAATGTTTTCACTAACAAATATTGATTTTCTTGCATGGGGAGATTTTTGCCGAAGATATTAGATTGGAGTAGAGAAACATAGAGGCGTTGACAAAAATTTCGTCTCCAAAAAATGTTAATAAAGTCAGGCTTTGGCCGAGCGGGTGATCATTGGCGACTGATTTGCAATACTTTATCAATTTTTTTGAAACTAACGGTAAAGTATATGTTTTGTTTTGGCTGTTTTGATTTTTATTATTGCAGGAATGAAATATTAAACATTGAAATATGGAGTCAGCATACTTCCATGTTTTATATCTCAAGGATGAAGTAATAGGCCCCTGAAAAGTGGGATCAGCATACTTCCATCTTTAATGGTATATTTTATGTATTAAGGACGAATAATAAGTCTTGAAAGGTGGGATCAGCATACACCCATCTTTATTGTTTTTTTTATGTCTCAAGGGCGAATAATATGCCTTGAAAGATGGGGTCAGCATACTCCCATCTGTAGTGTTATTTTTTTTATGTCTCAAGGGCGAATAATATGCTTTGAAAGATGGGGCCAGCAGACTCCCATGAAATATTTATGGATTGTTTTTTAGGATTACAAATTGAAGCATGTGGTCATCATACTCCCATGGAATATTTTATTATTGATTTGTTTTTCAACATTACAATATCTTGAAGATTGGGGTCATGAAAGTGTATATTGAACCTTGGCATATAGATCACGTTTTCCCCTTTTCCACAGAAAATTAAGACACCACAGTGGAATTGGATACATGTTCCGAAAACAAAACCCCCATCAGTATGGCTGTCTTAGACTCAGCGAATTAGGATGCCGCCGCCACTGGGGGTCGACGGTACAACATCTCGCCCGTTGCAGTACCCAAAAGAGAACGGGAACACAGAACAATTGAATTTCGACCATCCGAACGCAATGAGGTAATAAGCATGTAAAGAATATCTCCATTAAAGACATTCTTTATTTTGTTTCTTAATTAATTACATTTTAGTCATTGTTTACGAGTTATTTAATAAAACAAATCCATGTTAACACACGTGTTTTGTGAAGTGGCTATAGAGTGTGTTATAGTATACAGGATAATAAATCATTTAAAAACAATAATTATTTTGTTAATTCTTTTAACTTCTAACAATATAATAAAACTCAAATACTTTGGAGAAATTTCAAAGTATGCTTACGTGTCTATAGTATGTAGTTGTCAATATCAATGATTACATTTTTAGAGATAAGATAATTTCTATAGCTCAGCAAAAATGGCATATTTCAATATTAAATTATTAGGTTGTTGCATCGCATACATATTAGTTTTTATATTTCAATAGAGAGAATGGGGACAAATTCTGTGATTGTACAGTCAACTTTTACTATCTAATATTGTCTTGTGAGGCAATGGCTTACCATATTCCTACCGAAGGGAAAGATGGTCCCCAATCCCATGAGAAGGAAGATTGCATCTTCCTTATCATATTTGCGTTACATTCTCCTCTATATTCTGCTGGTGGGCATGTTGGAGGTACAACGTATTCTTGATCTTTTGCCAATGCTGCTGAAATTGCAATGGGAGAATGAAAACGTACCACCAACTTGTTTTCTCCTATCTATAAAAATTAAATATTAGAAAAGTGAGGATGTGAAAAATCTTTTAAAAATCAAGTAATATAAATTGTGTTCTTTTTAAAGTTCTTGAAGTTCAGGCAACCATATAAATATAATATTTAGTCGAATTTGTCAAAAAAAACATCGTTTTTCGGACAGAAAACAAACGTAATGGAAAACTTTTATATTTTTCAAATCAACTGCTGCAATATCTATTTGTTTATTAAGCGCAGAAAGTGCTACTTTGCCTCTCGAGATAAAAAGTTGCCAAGCGAAGCGTCAACGAAGCGTGGAAATTTATCGCAAGTTGCAAATAATTTTCTGCTTAAACTACACACAAGCTTTTTTCTACGATCAGAGGATATAAGCAAATTTAAATGTTAATTAGATATTTATTTGATAGATGCCTTTAGCGAAGCGTGTATTATACAAGATGTTAGTATATTTAACCGAAAACGCTCTACCGCAGACAGCTTTCGTTAATTGATGAATTTTGATATGAGAAGATGAAACTTTAAAGGGCTTAGGGCGGATGGGTACTCGGAAATTTCTTCCACCAAAAGTTGTTAATGCCATCGAGGCCTGGTGCTGAAAAATTTCTTGTACCTTCAAGTGCCTTTTTAATCTCTTCCTGAGTTATTTGGGGATTATCGTCACGGTGGTATTGTTGAAATCGGGTACAATAGGATCTGAACCTGATTAGAGATGATGTGTTCTTCTTGATGGATGTCATGCTTTCGTAGATGTTCTTCCAGAAATTTTCTACTTCAGTAGCTGACGGCGGATTTTCAATCACAGGTTGTGGGTCATCAAGTAATCTAGAGGGTTTAGTGTGGAAGGTGTTGTTATCCTTAATTCCGCTAGATTTCTTGATTAGGCTCTTCTTTATGACCCCTAAAGAGCGTATACGATCTAGGCATCGCTGCTTGATTATAAGCAGCCTTGCCTTATTCAGAATGTGGTATTCTTGACGAAGTTGTCTAGTTATTTTACTGATTTTTTTCAGTAAAAGGCCGCTTAGCTGTAATATATTCGACCACACACTGTATACGAGAAGCCTGTTGCCGTGTCAAAAGGATTTTATTGATGATTCTGTCTATTCGGCGTTCCGTTTTTAGTATTCTATCTGCATAGCTGTTACCTTTAGCATTTGCCACTAGCTGATTAGCGGTACGATAGACGGCATTGTTAAGGGTTATAATGTCTGTTATTTCTGAAAATTCTCCAGCGAGAGCTGCATCCATGTTGATGATGTCCTGCGGTTTAATATTACACTTTATGTTAATTCTTGTTTGTCTTAGTGATAGTCCATTGTTGGTGTTCTCGAGATAAACTTGCTGGGTTTGAGCTAGTTCTTGAATCGGTTGAATCTGATCTTGGACCGGTGCAGCCAGTACTTCTGTATCATTTTGTGGTGTTCTCACATAACCGAATCTGCGAAGATAAGCTACATAGTCTTTAAGATGTTGTTTAGAGATGTTATTAAGCTCTGGGTGTCTTTTGCATCACAATCCATGCATTCTTGCCATGTAACCTCTTCGACCAGGCTCGCTATCTTAGTATGCGTCCAGCAAATCGTCCCTGAGTTCAACCGTTTATCAAAAGCGTCCATTTCTATTGCCGGGGTCGTTATCGAGCATCCGTTCTGGTGCTCCTCCATCTTGCCCATCACCGTCATCCGAGAAGGGTGGATTGTCAGGAGCATGCTCAACATTGCTAGTCGTAACATGGCGAGATCCCAGCACCCTGGGATGTTACTCCAGGGCACTTCGACGAGTTACGGTATTGCATGGGCTACCGGCTCGATTTAAGGCCCGGTATGGATCACTGGTGTTACTCATGACCCTTTCAAGCTCGCTGGCTGTACCGTCTTGCTTAAAAAGTTTTGCTACGGTAGCAACAACAATGCGGGATACAATGCTGCTATCGGCCAGACATATAGTTTATTATTATTATTATTATTATTATTATTATTATTATTATTATTATTATTATTATTATTATTATTATTATTATTATTATTATTATTATTATTATTATTATTATTATTATTATTATTATTATTATTATTATTATTATTATTATTATTATTATTATTATTATTATTATTATTATTATTATTATTATTATTATTATTATTATTATTATTATTATTATTATTATTATTATTATTATTATTATTATTATTATTATTATTATTATTATTATTATTATTATTATTATTATTATTATTATTATTATTATTATTATTATTATTATTATTATTATTATTATTATTATTATTATTATTATTATTATTATTATTATTATTATTATTATTATTATTATTATTATTATTATTATTATTATTATTATTATTATTATTATTATTATTATTATTATTATTATTATTATTATTATTATTATTATTATTATTATTATTATTATTATTATTATTATTATTATTATTATTATTATTATTATTATTATTATTATTATTATTATTATTATTATTATTATTATTATTATTATTATTATTATTATTATTATTATTATTATTATTATTATTATTATTATTATTATTATTATTATTATTATTATTATTATTATTATTATTATTATTATTATTATTATTATTATTATTATTATTATTATTATTATTATTATTATTATTATTATTATTATTATTATTATTATTATTATTATTATTATTATTATTATTATTATTATTATTATTATTATTATTATTATTATTATTATTATTATTATTATTATTATTATTATTATTATTATTATTATTATTATTATTATTATTATTATTATTATTATTATTATTATTATTATTATTATTATTATTATTATTATTATTATTATTATTATTATTATTATTATTATTATTATTATTTTGATTTTTCTCAGCTATTTGCCGGTTGCAATAGGCATAGTTAAAGAAGAAATTCATCTTATTCCAACACGCCCAAAAATTTCCTCACTATATGGCAGGTCTGTAGGATGGCTGCTTTTTGTAGATGTGGTATAATGGGAGGTATATTTAGTTTTTCTAGTTGTTTAGAAAGGTTAACGGAGACAATTCCTGTAACGGAAACTACTATTGGGATTATTTGTACCCTCTTCATGCCCCAAACATGTTTTATTTCTATGGCAAGATTTTCATATTTTGTAGTTTTTTCTAATTCTGTTTTCAGAACGTTATGGCTCAGTGGGCAAGCAATGTCTATAATAAATGCTTCTTTATTTTCTTTCCCGATAATGACGATATCAGGTCGGTTGTAGTCCACTGTTCGATCAGTAAGTATCGGTCTATCCCAATATAAAATGTTTTCCCTTGATTCTAAAATCGGCTCTGGATTATAGCGATAGTAAGGTGGAGGATTTTTAGTTAGGTTTAGTTTTTGCGCTAACTGGGAATGTATTATTTTGGCTACTTGATTATGTCTTCCTAGGTAGGCACTACTCGATAATGCGGAACATCCAGCCGTTATGTGTTCTATTGTTTCGTTAGGTACACGACATTTTCTGCATACATCTTCCACATTTGCTTTCAAGATATGCTTTTCATAGTTTCGGGTACGGATTACCTGATCTTGAATTGCTATTAAAAATCCCTCGGTATCCGGGTATAGTTGTCCTTTTATTAGCCAAGTTAGCGAAAGTTCTTTACTAATGTTTTGTTGTGTCAGTGCAGCTGGGTATTTTCCGTGTAAAACTTTTTCTCTCCATGATGTTCTTATCGATTGGTTACTAATTGGTGCTCTATGTTCTTCTTGTTCCGATAGATTTAGAGGTGTATATTTATTATCATGTGTCACAATAGATCTTAATAATGGGCACTCTGCTTTGCTAAAATATTCCTTCATTTTCTGCTCTTGTTCTTTGCATAGCTTTTCTATACAAATAAACCCACGTCCTCCTTCGCTTCTGGGTAGATGTGTTCGCTCAACGGCAGATCTGGGATGATGATATCTAAATTTAGTTAGAAGTCTGCGTGTTAGACGGTCTAGCTCTTTCAAATCAGTGGTGGTATATTTCAAAATCCCAAAAGAGTAAGTCAGTACAGATATTGCCCAGGTATTGACAGCTATAGTAAGATTTTTAGAGTTTAGTTTAGTGTTAAGTAGCTTGGTAAGTCTCTTTTTATATTTTTCTTTATATTCTTTTTTTCTATTGCTATGATCTATTGAGCCATGTTGCTCTATTCCTAGGTATTTGTACGTTTCTTCTGGAGGTAGAGGTTGAATTTCTCTTGCTGCGTTTTCATACTGTATGTGACCCTTGATAAATGTCAATGTAGCGCATTTCTCTAATCCAAATGTCATTTTAATATCATCACTAAACTTTTTAGCTGTTTGGATTAATATATTTAGGTGCTGTTTATTTTCCGCATACAGTTTTATATCGTCAACGAACATTAAGTGGCTTAGCTTGGTGTTACTCTGAATAGATGGGCGGTAGCCACAGTTAGTATTACGTAGTAGGGACGATAGAGGATTTAGAGCCAAGATAAACCATAATGGACTAAGCGAATCACCTTGAAATATCCCTCTATTTATTTGGACTTGCCCTACTTTTTCTCCGTTAACATTTAAATTGGTTCTCCACTGTTTCATTAAGAAACTTAGTAATAATCTAATGTTAGGGTCAATTTTGTATATTTCTAAGGTTTTTTCGAGCCAATCATGAGGCACAGAATCAAAGGCTTTGGCATAGTCAATATAGCACACACTTAGATTACGTTTTTTAACCCTTGCTTGATTGGATATAATGGAGTCAAGTATAATCTGTTCTTTACAGCCTAAGCTACCCACTATGCATCCTTTCTGTTCTGGGGCTATTATAGAATGGTAGTTGCAATGCTCGTAGATTTTGCAATATAATACCGATGTTAGCAGCTTATACATTACTGATAGACATGTTATCGGTCGGTAGTTTTTTGGATCTTCTTTGTCTCCCTTCTTGTGTATAAGATAGGTGTTACCTTTTGTAAGATATGTAGGTACCTGTGTAGGATCTTCCAGTATGTTTTGATAACATTTTGTTAATATCGGTGGTAAACAAGGAAATGCTTTAAGCCAAAAATTGTGAATTTGATCCGGACCAGGGCTTTTCCAGTTTGAAAGCTTATTTAGCGATGCCTTGATATCAGTTTCACTTATGCATAGTCTGGCCATTTCGGGTACGTTTTCCATTTCTTTTTCCATTTGTTTTAACCACTTTGTGTTTTGGTTGTGGTTGGTTGGGTTTGACCATATTTTGCTCCAATACTCTCGAAATGCCTCGTTGTTTATTTTTGTGTTTTCCTTATTTTCTATTTTTTGTTCTAGTGTGCGGTAAAATAATTTTTGATTTTTCTGAAAATTTCGGTTTTGTTCCTTTCTCTTAGTGGTGGTGTTGTATCTTCTTAATCGAGCTCCTTTTATTTTTAACTTTTGTCGCAGTTCATCCCGGAGCTCTATCAATTCTGTTTCCTTGATAGTAATGCTTTTCTCAATGTTAGAGTTGTCTAATAACTTTTGAAGTTTCGCTAAGAGTTTGTGATTTCTGTTACCTTGTAAATATTGTGATATGGTATCGACTTGGCTTCTAAGTTTGTCTATGGCTATTTTTAATCGCTTTCTCCACGGTATTTCTGGAGTAGATTTTTGATTTAGTTTGGGTTTTGGTATATATGGGATTTGTCCGTTAAGTTCTATAACTGAAATAGCTGCTGTGTAGATGCCTGTATTTATTCTTTGTAAACTGTTCTCGTTTAAAAATTTACAGTTTAATGTAATATTTATTTGTTTTATTATTGAGTTTGTGTTTTTGTTTTCAATCAGTTTTGGTAGGCAAGGTCGATTTCGGGGATTTGCGTTTTCAAACAGCTCTAAATTTTCTTCAAAGTTTTGATTTATTTTGTGGACTTGCTCTTGATGTTCTATTATTATTATTATTATTATTATTATTATTATTATTATTATTATTATTATTATTATTATTATTATTATTATTATTATTATTATTATTATTATTATTATTATTATTATTATTATTATTATTATTATTATTATTATTATTATTATTATTATTATTATTATTATTATTATTATTATTATTATTATTATTATTATTATTATTATTATTATTATTATTATTATTATTATTATTATTATTATTATTATTATTATTATTATTATTATTATTATTATTATTATTATTATTATTATTATTATTATTATTATTATTATTATTATTATTATTATTATTATTATTATTATTATTATTATTATTATTATTATTATTATTATTATTATTATTATTATTATTATTATTATTATTATTATTATTATTATTATTATTATTATTATTATTATTATTATTATTATTATTATTATTATTATTATTATTATTATTATTATTATTATTATTATTATTATTATTATTATTATTATTATTATTATTATTATTATTATTATTATTAATATTATTATTATTATTAATATTAATATTATTATTATTATTATTATTATTATTATTATTATTATCACGAAGAATTCTAACGGGGAAAAAAGAATCATTAGAAAATTGTCCCTTTAAAGCTGCAGTAAATAACGCACAGTTACACTACCATGTCACAAACATAGACCCTGACACTGATCAATCAGAACTACAACTATATCTAGAGGGTTTTGCCCCGAATGTGCAAGTCCTAAAATTGAATGCCAGAAGACCGGATCAATATGCCTCTTTTAAAATAACGGTACCAAGAAATGAAGCAGATTCAATCTTAAACTGTGAAATATGGCCTACTGACATCATCTTAAATCAGTTTTTTCCACCAAAGCGTTCCTCTGAACACTATCGACAACGCAGAAGTGAAACATCCACAATGTGACATCTATTTTTCTGATTTCCAGCACTCTCTTTTTCACATCAATGTCCAAAGTATTCTTAACAAAATTAATGAACTGCAGGTAATCCTCAATGAAAAACCATTTAACATTTTATGCGTCTCCGAACACTGGCTAGATTCAAATAATTTAAGAACAATTAAGTTGCATAATTATAGATTAGTTTCCTCCTTCTGTCGAAAATCTCGTAAGTTACATGGAGGGGTAGCAATTTTCGCCCGAGAATTTGTAAATATTAAAGAAATTAATGTATCTAAATTTTGCCAAGCTATAGACGCAGAGTTCTGTGCGGCCGAATACGGAAAAGGTACTGCGATTGTAGCCTTGTACAGATCATCAAGTAAAGGGGACCCTGCAGTATTTATACATAAACTAACAGATCTAATTGAGGAACTTCTACTTACACATAAATCACTTATTATCATGGGTGATATTAATATTAACATTGATGGGAACACAGAGACTGCTGGAGATCTCCGTAACATGTTCCATAGTTATGGTCTTAAACATTTGGTTCATACACCCACGAGAATTACAATGACAACAAAATCATGTCTAGATAATATAATAACAAACATCAGTCAAAATAACTTGATCTCTGGCGTTTATGAACCACTTATATCTGATCATTCTGGCACTTATATACTGTTTAACCCGAAACCTCCTGCAAAAAATGTCTCTTACAGGAAAAGAATTATTGATAATAATAGCTTAATAAACTTTGCAGAATATTTGGATGAGATTCGTTGGTCGGATTATAATTTAAATAATGCAAATTCTTGCTCGTCTGCGAATATTATATTAGACATCATAGAGTTAGGCGTAAATGAATGTTTTCCATTAAAATCTATTTCACATAAAAATTAGGGTTAAAGTGGTTCTCAGGTGATCTAAAAATACTGCGTCAAGAAGTTCATTTTTGTAGAAATAAGTTTAAGAACTCTAACTCACCCCAAGATTGGTACACTTACTCGGAAAAAAGAAAACGATACAAAAAGGCACTCAAACTAGCAAAACGAAATTCATATGAGGAGTTTATCTATACTTCAAACAATAAAAGTAAAGCTATTTGGAAAGTTGTAAATGAGGAGAGACACGGGAAAAAGGATCAAGCAAGTCATACTACCCTGGATTCAAATCAGTTTAATACTTTTTTTTCCACTGTCGCAGATGTCATTCTGCAAAACCTTAATACGTCGGAAACTGATCCCATGTCTTACCTCAGTACTTTTCCAAGACCTGTTTCGTCTTTTTTCATGGCTCCAATCATTGAGTCAGACGTAAAAGAAGCAATACTTGCTTTAAAAAATAAACAGTGCGTCGATCACTACGGTGTTAATAGTTCAATGTTAAAAGCCGCAGTGAATTCACTTCAAAAACCACTAACCACTTTATTTAATAAGTGCATAGCCGAAGGCAAGTGGCCAGACAGACTTAAGATATCTAAGATAATTCCTATACATAAAAAGGGTGATATGGAGACTCTGAACAACTATAGGCCTATTGCAATCGTTCCTACAATCTCGAAAGTTTTTGAAAAAATCTTAAAAGGAAAATTAGTTTCTTATTTAGACAGCAAGTTAATTATTAATACTGCTCAATTTGGCTTTCAAAAGAATAAAACTACAGTACAAGCATTGCTGAAGGTACTGGATTACATAGTCGAGGGCATTGAACAAGGAGTCGCTACGTATGTTACAATGTGTGACCTGACCAAGGCCTTCGACTGCGTGAATTCAGAAATCTTACTAAATAAACTTGAGTTTTACGGGATACGAGGTGGTACGCTACAGTTGTTCAGAGAATATTTAGTGGACCGCTCACAATACGTAGTCTTAAATAACGTCTCTTCAAGCATCGTCAATATCAGCAGTGGTGTACCTCAAGGATCTGTTTTGGGACCTATTCTGTTTCTCATATATATTAACGACTTGCCACCGGCAATGCACGAACTGACAAGATCTATACTATTCGCAGACGACACTAACTTCTTAACTAGGGATTGTGAGATGTCCAGCAGAGTAAATCTCGATATGGCCAAAACTTGGTTTACATCAAATAAACTATTGCTCAACGATAATAAGACGCAAGCAATTACGTTTACCTCGGATAAAATGGTAAAAAAATCAGAACCGGCCAAAATGTTGGGCATCACCTTTGATAGCGGTCTAAAATGGTCAAACCATATCGAGAATCTCTGCTCGAAGCTCTCAATCCAAATATATGTGTTGAGACAGCTGCGCATGAACATCATCAGTACTGAGGCCATGAAAACGGCTTATTATGCGTTAATCCAGAGTCACATTGCATATGGATTGTTGTTGTGGGGTAACGCAACTTCAGCTAGTAAAATCTTTATCCTACGCATTGTCGATACCGCACAGCACCGAGCTCATTGCCGAGAATTTTTTATAAAATATCAAATATTAACTGTACCTTGTTTATTTATCCTACAAACAGCCTTAGAAATTCACAAAAACGTAAGGAATATTCCTACTCATAATAACACCCATGAGTACAGTACAAGAGGATCTGAACTACTGGTGGTGCCATACTCGCGCATCTGTCTCACCAAAAACAATAAATTAAACTTAAATATATACAACAAGTTAGTTGTTATTTTTAAAGACAACGATCTTAAAAACATGACAAAAAATAAGTTCAAAAACATTATTAAAACTTTTCTGTTAGAAAACAGTTTTTATAGTGTGGACGAATTTTTACAATTTAAACTTTAATTTTTATTTTAATTTTAATCTTGTGACGTTCTGTTGTTTTAATTTTAATTGTATTATTTGAACTGTTTTATATTATTTGACTACGTCTATATTTTTTTTTTAGGTATTTATGAGTGTGAGGCTAGAAACAAATTAAAAATTCAATGTTTGAAACTGTTTTAAATGTATTAATTTTTTTGCACCGTAAATCTGTGAATAATTATCGATTTTATGGGTTTCTATACGCAAATGTACATTTATTTATATATTTTTAAATCTTTTGTATTTTTTATATTTTTTGTAAGACTTCAATGTACCCAGATTGTATGAAAGAGGTCAATAAACGTCTATTCTATTCTATTCTATTCTATTATTATTATTATTATTATTATAATTATTATTATTATTATTATTATTATTATTATTATTATTATTATTATTATTATTATTATTATTATTATTATTATTATTATTATTATTATTATTATTATTATTATTATTATTATTATTATTATTATTATTATTATTATTATTATTATTATTATTATTATTATTATTATTATTATTATTATTATTATTATTATTATTATTATTATTATTATTATTTTTATTATTATTATTATTATTATTATTATTATTATTATTATTATTATTAATATTATTATTATTATTATTATTATTATTATTATTATTATTATTATTGATGTCGTCACAAATATTTGCATTAAGGCAAATGTCTAAGTTCCTAAGCAAGACTATATTGAGAACTGTGTATTACGCCATTGTCCATAGTCATATGCAATATGGCGTCATACTCTGGGGCAGAGCTACTATGGCCTATAAGGTATTTATTCTTCAAAAACAGGCTATTCGTATACTAGAAGACACAGATTATGACGCCTCCTGCAGACCTTTATTTATAAAACATAAAATTCTACCTATGCCGTGCGTGTATATTTTGGAAACGCTTACAACGATACATGAGAAGCTAAATATTTTAACTACTCATTCTGACACGCACGGTTACATAACAAGAGGCTCAGAAAACCTTGTACCTCTATGGTCAAGAATATGTACAAGTAAAAACAATAAATTAGATACTAATATTTATAACAAATTTTTAACATTACATCAACATGCTAACCTTAAGAACTTGTCTAAAAATAGGTTTAGAAATATTACCAAAGAATTCCTACTAAAATATTGTTTTTACAGTATTGAAGAATATCTAAACATTTCTATGTAAATATGTTTTAATTTGTTTTTGTATTTGTTATACCAGTTGACATGATTGACTTAGTTGATGTAAGATTTTAACTGTACTGTAAAAAATACGTGTAAAATTAACTAATTTTTTTTTTAAAACTTGTTTTTATATTTTATTATAGTTTCTATATTAGTTGACTTAGTAGTCAAATAATTCTATGTTTTATTTACTTATTTTGACTGCATGTACTGTTATGTATGAAAAATGTCAATAAATACTACTACTACTATTATTAATATTATTATTATTATTATTATTATTATTATTATTATTATTATTATTATTATTATTATTATTATTATTATTATTATTATTATTATTATTATTATTATTATTATTATTATTATTATTATTATTATTATTATTATTATTATTATTATTATTATTATTATTATTATTATTATTATTATTATTATTATTATTATTATTATTATTATTATTATTATTATTATTATTATTATTATTATTATTATTATTATTATTATTATTATTATTATTATTATTATTATTATTATTATTATTATTATTATTATTATTATTATTATTATTATTATTATTATTATTATTATTATTATTATTATTATTATTATTATTATTATTATTATTATTATTATTATTATTATTATTATTATTATTATTATTATTATTATTATTATTATTATTATTATTATTATTATTATTATTATTATTATTATTATTATTATTATTATTATTATTATTATTATTATTATTATTATTATTATTATTATTATTATTATTATTATTATTATTATTATTATTATTATTATTATTATTATTATTATTATTATTATTATTATTATTATTATTATTATTATTATTATTATTATTATTATTATTATTATTATTATTATTATTTTTTTTTAATTTGGTGTCATCGGCTTCGACTACTACGGCCATTAGCCTCGTGTTCTGTGTAGGCTTTGTTACTGTTTCCCAGCGCCACTTTAGGAACAGCACTGTTAATTAGAACCCAACAGTGAATGGTCGAGTGGGGAATCCTACCAAGGCATCAGAATTAATTTTAAATAATTAAATTAAATGAAAAAATCCCGGCCAACGGTGGGATTCGATCCTGAGACCTTCCGATCTCAAAGTCATGACTCTAACTACTGAGCCAACCCACCCCCCTATTATTATTATTATTATTATTATTATTATTATTATTATTATTATTATTATTATTATTATTATTATTATTATTATTATTATTATTATTATTATTATTATTATTATTATTATTATTATTATTATTATTATTATTATTATTATTATTATTATTATTATTATTATTATTATTATTATTATTATTATTATTATTATTATTATTATTATTATTATTATTATTATTATTATTATTATTATTATTATTATTATTATTATTATTATTATTATTATTATTATTATTATTATTATTATTATTATTATTATTATTATTATTATTATTATTATTATTATTATTATTATTATTATTATTATTATTATTATTATTATTATTATTATTATTATTATTATTATTATTATTATTATTATTATTATTATTATTATTATTATTATTATTATTATTATTATTATTATTATTATTATTATTATTATTATTATTATTATGATTATTATTATTTATGCGGCCATCCACCAAGCGACAGCATCCGGCTTTTGCTCTGAAATTATAAATTTGAACAGAGATAAAACTAATTTTTCAGCGAATAACAGCTTTTTTCACAAAAAGAAAAATCTACTTGTGGGCACTATGCATGGTGCAAATCCTGATTTAAAAGCAGCTAAACTGAAAATTATGAAGTCTTTTCACTCTACTAATTGGAGCCCAAGTACCAATATTCATACAGTAAAAAATCACCTTAAAGTCATAGATCCTAGAATAGAAGTATACCAGCTACATGCCAAATCACCAGAGCGCTATACATCCTACAAAATTTGTGTGCCAGCTAGTATTGAGTCAGAAATATTAAAACCGGAAATCTGGCCAGAAGGTGTTTACATTAACGAGTTTTTTCGTCCTAATGGAAGAGCCAAATCAACAGAATCTCAGTCCCAAGACAACAATGGATAATCTCAGGAATACAAGCGTCTTAACTAAATGTTATTTAAAGCAATGTTTTAACATAATTTACATAAACTGTCAAAGTCTCCATAATAAAGTAGATAGTTTAAATATATTAACCGACGATACAGAATATGATATATTATGCTTTGCCGAACATTGGTTAAGTAGTGACAAGCTAAAAATTATAAAATTAAAAAAATACAATTTAATTTCTTATTTTTGTAAAGAAAATGTATGTCATGGTGGTGTGGCAATTTATGCTTTATCTCATTTAAATGTAAAACCAATTGATATTGGAAATTTTTGTGTTCCATTGCACGCAGAGTTCTGTGGTGCCACAATTCTTAACACTAACATTGTTATTATTTCAGTTTATCGATCATCTAGTAGTGGTGATATAAATATATTTCAACATAAATTTGATAATCTTTTAGAATATCTATTTTATAAATACAAGAAAATAGTTATAGTAGGCGATTTTAATTTAGATATGGACGGTCTTAATGAAAGGGCTAGTCATTTTAGAAATATTTTAAGTATGTACGGACTTATAAATTTAATTCATTTCATATCCCAACAAGGATCACACCAACATCAAGATCACGACTTGATAACATTGTTACCAATGTCGCCCTTAACGAACTTAATGCAGGTGTGTTAGACACTGATATTGGAGATCATCAAGCACTTTATTTATCACTGTTAAATATTTGTAAACCAGAAGTACCAGATATAAAAATAAAGAATAATAAATGATAAAAGTATCAATGCATTTGCAAAAAATTTAAGTAAAGTTGACTGGAGCAATCTTAACATTCACAATGCGAATTCAAATGATACTGCTGATTTTATCCTCAGAACCCTTCAGGAAAATGCTCATATAACTTTTCCTTTAAAATCATTAAGAAAACAAAAACATCCTATAAACTGGTTTAATGACTCTTTAAGGGAAATGAGAAAAAACGTTTTTAGTATGAAAAATAAATTTAAAAAAACCAACTGTCTTACTGATTGGGAAGCATACACATCTTTACGAAAATCGTATAAAAAATTATTAAAGGATCACAAAAGGAACGCATACTCGTCACTAATAGAAAATTACGAGAATAAAAGTAAAACAACCTGGCAATTAGTAAACTCTGAAAGAAACGTAAAAAATAAAAATGAAACATCAACAACAATCTCGGTTAATGATCTTAATAATTTTTTTAGCACAGTATCACAAAAAATTACTAGCTCAATTTTAGATACAAACATTAACCCAATGTATTATGTAAATAAATTAGTGAAATCTCCTTCTTCATTTTTTATGGGACCCATATTGGATAGCGACGTACGTGAAGCTGTGTTAAGTCTAAAAAATAGTGCATGTCTTGATTTTTATGATATTAATAGTAAAATTATAAAATTTTCCCTCAATATAATTATTCAACCTCTTACAATTTTATATAACCAGTGTGTTAATGATGGAATTTGGCCGGAAGCTTTTAAAATTTCTAAAATTCTTCCTATCCACAAAAAAGGTGATACAGATAATTGCGATAATTACAGGCCAATTGTAATTATACCAATTTTAAGTAAAATATTCGAAATCCTCATTAAAGGAAAATTATTAAGTTACTGTGAGCATAAAAATATTTTGACGCCAGCGCAATACGGCTTTAGAAAAAATATGTCGACAACCAAAGCATTGCTTGATTTAATTGAATATGCAGTTGAAGGTCTAGACGAGCAAAAAAGTACTGATGTTACTTTTTGTGATCTTAGCAAAGCTTTTGACTGTGTAGATTCCGAAATACTAGTTAAAAAACTTGAATTTTACGGTATAAGATCTAAAGAATTGCGTCTATTTTAGTCTTATCTGTCAAACAGGAAACAATATGTTCACTATGATGGTGTTAATTCTGATATCGTCTCTATAGAGAATGGCGTTCCACAGGGCTCTGTTCTGGGTCCTGTGCTATTTCTCCTCTATATTAACGACTTGCCAGTCGCAGTAAGACATTCTAAATGTCTCCTGTTTGCAGACGATACATCTATTTTGTCACGGGATAACATATTGGAAAACATAGAGGATATGACCTCAGTAAAAGAGTGGTTCTCTACAAATCATTTAAAGCTAAACGAAGCCAAAAACCAAAATTTAATTATCAGCTCAAGTAAGTTGACTGAAAAATCAGATCCAGTCATATACCTAGGTATAACTCTTGATACTTATCTAAATTGGCAACCTCATGTGTCTTCCTTATGTTCAAAATTATCGTCCCAGATATTTGCCCTTCGACAGTTAAGACCTTCCTTATCTAACCACATTTTGAGAATTGTATATTTTGCAATTGTACACTCCCATCTTAACTATGGCATAATTCTTTGGGGTAACTCATCAGGAGCCGAAGCCGTATTTAAAATTCAAAAATCAGCCATGAGGATTGTAGATAGTACCAATTGGGATGCACATTGCAAACCATTATTTGCGAAATATTCAATTTTACCCTTACCATGTATGTATATTCTTGAGGTAGTTAGTTACATTCATCAACATCACGACAAGTTTATTTCCCACTCGGATGTACAAAATTATCCCACTAGAAATACTAATAAATTAGTTCCACATTTTTCTAGGATTCAAACAAATAAACAAAATA
Source organism: Psylliodes chrysocephalus (assembly GCA_927349885.1). Classification (NCBI taxonomy): domain Eukaryota; kingdom Metazoa; phylum Arthropoda; class Insecta; order Coleoptera; family Chrysomelidae; genus Psylliodes; species Psylliodes chrysocephalus. The sequence continues at coordinate 2,190,406 of OV651829.1, read as the reverse complement.
AACTCGATGTAAGACTTTATAACAAAATAGTTCAAATATACGAGTATAGTAGTGAGGACCTCAAGAATATACCTACAAATAGGATTAGACAGAAAGTGAAATTTTTTTTAATTGGAAAACTGTTTTTACTCTATTGAGGAATTTATACAATATTAACGATAAATTTTATTAATTTTAAATTGTGATTTTAAAACTGTATGTATACATTATTTTATTTTAATTTTGTAATTGTAATTTTATAGCTATTTGTTGTTTTAATTTTGTAAATGTAATTTTGTGGTTACAATAACGTTAATAATTTTATAGTTTTAAATTTTTGACTTTGTAATACCTACATGTAATTGTAATTTTAAATTTTGTGACCCAAGACGTATTTCTTGTATGTATAATGGTCAATAAATGGTGTGGTATGGTATGGTATGGTATGGTATGGTATGGTATTATTATTATTATTATTATTATTATTATTATTATTATTATTATTATTATTATTATTATTATTATTATTATTATTATTATTATTATTATTATTATTATTATTATTATTATTATTATTATTATTATTATTATTATTATTATTATTATTATTATTATTATTATTATTATTATTATTATTATTATTATTATTATTATTATTATTATTATTATTATTATTATTATTATTATTATTATTATTATTATTATTATTATTATTATTATTATTATTATTATTATTATTATTATTATTATTATTATTATTATTATTATTATTATTATTATTATTATTATTATTATTATTATTATTATTATTATTATTATTATTATTATTATTATTATTATTATCAGAACCAGCAAAATTACTTGGTATCACTCTAGATACAAGTTTAAACTGGTCTAATCACATTGACAACTTATGTGGAAGACTCTCCTCTCAGATATTTGCCATGCGGCAGCTAAGGACCTCTCTTGATAATAAAACAATTACAACCGTGTATTACGCAATGGTCCATAGTGTTATGTCATACGGCATCCTACTGTGGGGAAATGCACCCAATTCGTACAAGGTATTTAATTTACAGAAGGCTGCTGTCAGGACCATTGATATGGTACCATATGATGCACATTGTGGACCACTGTTCCATAAGTACAGGATTCTGCCCTTGCCTTGTGTTTATGTCTTAGAATCACTGGTCTTCATTCACAAAAACATTAAGAATTTAAAAACGCACTCAGACATTCATTCATATAACACAAGGAATGGACAGAACCTAATTGTACCGTTCTCAAGGATACGATCAACCCAGGTCAATAAGATAGACCTTAATCTATACAATAAATTTATATGCATACATAATGACAACACTATAAAATCAATGAGCATTAACTCATTTAAAAAATTGGCAAAAAACTTTTTACTAAAACATTGTTTTTATAGTGTTAATGATTTTAAAAATTTTATAATGTAACATTATGATTTAATATTTATGCAATCTTTTTATGTTTTAACTTTTTTATATTTATATCGTCTTTTTATGTTTTGACTTTTATATTTTAACTTTTTATATTTTAACATTTTATGTCGCAACTAGCTATATTTTATCTTTTTGTATGTTAACCTCTCTATTTTAAATCTATGGTGTTTTATTCATTTGTAAGGCAAAAACGTATGTATATATGTAGAATGTCAATAAAACTCTATTCTATTCTATTATTATTATTATTATTATTATTATTATTATTATTATTATTATTATTATTATTATTATTATTATTATTATTATTATTATTATTATTATTATTATTATTATTATTATTATTATTATTATTATTATTATTATTATTATTATTATTATTATTATTATTATTATTATTATTATTATTATTATTATTATTATTATTATTATTATTATTATTATTATTATTATTATTATTATTATTATTATTATTATTATTATTATTATTATTATTATTATTATTATTATTATTATTATTATTATTATTATTATTATTATTATTATTATTATTATTATTATTATTATTATTATTATTATTATTATTATTATTATTATTATTATTATTATTATTATTATTATTATTATTATTATTATTATTATTATTATTATTATTATTATTATTATTATTATTATTATTATTATTATTATTATTATTATTATTATTATTATTATTATTATTATTATTATTATTATTATTATTATTATTATTATTATTATTATTATTATTATTATTATTATTATTATTATTATTATTATTATTATTATTATTATTATTATTATTATTATTATTATTATTATTATTATTATTATTATTATTATTATTATTATTATTATTATTATTATTATTATTATTATTATTATTATTATTATTATTATTATTATTATTATTATTATTATTATTATTATTATTATTATTATTATTATTATTATTATTATTATTATTATTATTATTATTATTATTATTATTATTATTATTATTATTATTATTATTATTATTATTATTATTATTATTATTATTATTATTATTATTATTATTATTATTATTATTATTATTATTATTATTATTATTATTATTATTATTATTATTATTATTATTATTATTATTATTATTATTATTATTATTATTATTATTATTATTATTATTATTATTATTATTATTATTATTATTATTATTATTATTATTATTATTATTATTATTATTATTATTATTATTATTATTATTATTATTATTATTATTATTATTATTATTATTATTATTATTATTATTATTATTATTATTATTATTATTATTATTATTATTATTATTATTATTATTATTATTATTATTATTATTATTATTATTATTATTATTATTATTATTATTATTATTATTATTATTATTATTATTATTATTATTATTATTATTATTATTATTATTATTATTATTATTATTATTATTATTATTATTATTATTATTATTATTATTATTATTATTATTATTATTATTATTATTATTATTATTATTATTATTATTATTATTATTATTATTATTATTATTATTATTATTATTATTATTATTTCTCCTTTTCAGGGTTGTTGATGAATTGGGATTCTTACGGAATCAGTCAGTTGATCAGGCTTTAAATTTTTTCAAGTGGGAGTTGTGCGACTTCTACTCATAGGCAGGTAATTTCAGAGTTTTTCTCACAATACGACAAGTTTCTAGTAATACTGACTTTTGCATTGTTGTGAAGATATTTTTGTCAGTGATGTTTATTTGTTCCAACTTCTTCGAAACCAGACCAGTAGCTGAAATTACTATGGGAATTATGGTAATACTTTTTAGTTTATGTATACTTTTATATTCTCCTGCCAATTCGAAGTATTTATTATTTTTTCCTTTTTCTTCTTTTTCTAGATTATGATCGTTCGGGTGCGTAATATCAATAAAGAAGCCTTTTTTCTCCTTTTTCACCTTTGAATACCCCGCTTTGAATCTGTATTTCATTTGTTTCTATTATTTCGTTTTTAAGTAAAAGATTAAGATTTGTTCGCCAGAAATTCATGCATTCACTTAGGAATATAACAATATCTTTGTCTATTTTGTAGAGTTTTAATACTTCTAGTAGTTGACTATGTGGTACAGAGTCAAACGCCTCCTGGTAATCAATCCATGCTACTGCGATATTACGCAATCTATGTTTGGCATCTTGTGTAACTACTGAGTCGATAAGAAGTTGTTCTTTGCATCCCTGTGTTTTCTTTCTGCATCCTTTTTGTTCCTTTGTCAATATGTCGTTTTCTAATAAATGACTGTCAATTTTTTCCGCAATTATGGAAGTGATTATTTAATAAAGGGTGGAAAGACAAGTGATGGGACGGTAATTTTTTGGGTCTTCTGTCTTGTCTGACTTCGGAAGCATGTACGTCACTCCCTTAGTCAAACAATCAGGCATTTTTTCTTTGTTGGTGATGATGCGGTTTATTTGTGCAGCAAGAGGTTTCCACACATTGAGGTTTTTCCACCAGTAGTTGTGAATTGAATTAATTCCCACAGCTTTTCAATTTTGAGTTTTCGCCACCGCTTTTCTTCTGTAACTCGGATGGGATTCATTTTTGGTAGTGCTTGGCATTCTTCTCTTTCGGTTTTTAACCATGTAGCTTCTGTGTTGTATTCGCCCTTGTCTTTCCAGATATTTGACCAGAATTCACTAAGATTTTTATTGCTTGGTGGGACTGCATTTTCTTGTTCTATTAGTTCCAGTCACTTTTTGTAGAAAGTCCTATTTTGTTCCTTTTTTTTTAGCTTTTGTTATATCGTTTTAATCTTTTTCCCAGTAACGCTATTCTTTGCTTAAATTCATCTTATAAAACTGCTAACTTTTCGTTGTAATTTTTGTCACCCCCTTTAATGTTTTTATCTGTTAGGATCTTTCTTACATCTTTTCTTAAGTTTCCACTTAGATTACCTTTCTCCCAAGCGCATATTTTTGTTAATTAACTTTTTATTTGTTTAATATTTGTTTCCAATCTTATTTTTCATCTAGGCTCTTTCGGGTTTGTTCTTAATGTTTGTTTTTGTATCTTTATACCCATGGATTGTATTACCGTTAGCGCTCCGCAGTAGATCAGGCACTGCGTTTTTGAAATGGAGTAAATTTATTATTTTTTTATTGATGATGTCGATTCCTTCATTAGTTTTTCGGTTTGGTCTGATTTTCGAGAGTTTATCACTTCTCTTCGGGTCTGTTCCTTGGTACATAACTAAGAATTTTTTAAGATTAATTAAAATTTCAGTTTTTACCCGTGCCGTTCTGAATGTCTCTGTTAGTAGTTTGCCGTTTTTCTTCTTTAACCATTGCAATTTCTAGTACCGTTAGTAAATTGTGCGTTCTGATGGCATATAACTGGTTGGCTAGTTGCGACTCTGTTAAATTCAAGTCTGGTCTGAGTCGTCTCCATTCTATTAAGGTCTTCTTGCGAAAAACTTGCTTGCTCAATTCACACTTTGTGCCAATAAAGTATGCTCGCATAATGTCCACGTTATCCTTTTTGGGCCATTTCCTTTTGCGAGTTTGTCTACTATCTTGATCCTCCGGAGAAGCAACATCTTCTTGACGTGCTAATCTCGCTTTTTGAGGATCATTACTTCCTATAGCCGATATCATAGGCTGTCTTATGGTTCCGTTCCTTGCAAGTGCGCCACTTGCCTCACCTATCTGCAAGTCAGGTTGATCCTCCTGACGGTTCCGAACAAAGCCAACCTGAAGCTCTGACCCGCCCGTGTATTGTTTTGCTCTAGTGCTTACAGCGTATTGAAAACTTTACGTCCAAAGGGGATGCTAGCCCCTAGAGATGGTATGCCATTATCCCAGGTAGAGAGGGTGTGAGAGGTAGTCGCTCTTTGGGCCCGCTTCTCATCGGGGTGTGGCTACAGGATAGCACGGCTCGCCCAGCATACCGTAGCAGTCAGATTCATGCTTCTTGCCTGATCCGACTGACCTGACATTTTTATTTTTATTATTATTATTATTATTATTATTATTATTATTATTATTATTATTTATTTCTTCTATACTAGATATCAAAAATAAAAAAGGGAGCCAAGAACAAGATTGAAAGGAGAGGTGCTAAAAGAAAATGGAGAACTACAAATAATGTTAGATAATAAACTGTGAAACACAAACAGTTATTAAAATATGTACAATATTTTTCATTAATTTTGACTTCTTCAAATTATTATGTACCATCAAGACTTCAAGTAGTTTGAAAATTTAATTCATCAAATATTCAGGAAAAAAAATAAGTTCTTAACACGCTGATTAGGAAAAAAAATTTATTAACTATTTAATATTGGTGTAACTTAAATTTAAACATTTGACGCGCTTAATCCCATTGTTGCAATTTCTCTTCTATTATATTCGTCTAACATCGTAGAAACTTCCATCCTTTCTTCTGCTATGTGCTGTATGTTAGCTAGTAAATCCGGATATGGGTTAATTGCCTTAACAAAATCTTTTTGGTCTAATCTATAAATTTCCGAAACTTCCACTGCGATCACTGAAGCGATTCGAAAGGTATCTTTAATTAAAAGGGCTATTTCTCCAAAATGAGCCCCGTCTTCTAAATGACAAACCTACAAACGCGAAAAAATATAAGAAAAAAAAAGACGAAAAATAATACAAAAACGACGATATATTTTTAAAATATTGTAAACTTACTTCTTTTCCAGATTTCGTATATATTGCAACAGTTCCAGTCGAAATAAAATACATACTAGCCCCTGGTGTATTAGCTCTAATTATGACATCATTTACAAGAAAAACTTCTATCCTTAAACAGGAAATTATCCTTACCAAGAGATTTAATGGAAGGTTTCGAAAAAAAATTACGTTTTCCACTAATTTCTTACAAGCATGCATGTTCATTTCCTAAAATAAATGAACCAAAATGTTTGACTATTTTCAAGAAGGTTAAAGATATTCGTCAGACGACAAAATTTAATAATAATAATTACTTGTCTGAGTTGTTCAGAAATCGTCGCGAGAATTTCGCTTTCTCGAAAATATCTTTTTTGAAATTTAAACTTGTAGTAGGTTAAAATTCTGCTTCTCATTTGCGATGGAAGTTGCTTATGCCGCATGTATTCTTTGAGTTGTCTTTCCATTGCATCATATTTATGCGCAGAAGATGTTTTTCCAGTATTAATTTCCATAATCATCGCTAAAAATTAGAAACTTGTTACCTAAATGTTAGGTAGAATTTTTAAAGTCGCAGCAATATAATAACAATATTAATTTATTGTTGGTAAAATTTAGTTTTTAATAGTTATAATAATGCATTCGAAAAGAATATATTTTTGAGAAATGCAAAAAATAAAAATGGTGGTTATTAAAGTTGCAAATAATTTTTTGTAATAACAGTAAGTGTCAATATGATCTACTTTACGCAACGAGTTGCATAATGTTGAGCATTAATAAACTGGTTTTAAAAAATTCATGATGTTACCAGTTGCGAAAAGAAATGAAAATTAACCTTTGTTGGTTTTGAAATCAATAATATACATTAATATTGAAAATCTATATCAAAAAAGGGTAGATTAACTTATATAAATAGAAATTGGTTTAACTAACTATAGGATAATTAAGTGCACGTTGTAAGAAGGATGTAAGACGTTTAGTTTCTATTACAAGAAGTTAAAGTTTATGCAGTCCATTTTGATTATTTTTTTATAGGTAATAGAGATAAGTCACTTTAAGATTATATAATTACCAAAAATCCTTGTATTTGAAATAAAGGTACTACACCAATATTTTTAAACTCTAGCAGTCAAACACTAATAGATATCACTTTATCCACAACTGGTATCTATAAATCAATTCTAAACTGGCATGTGTCTGATAACATTTCGATGTCAGACCACCACATTTATGCCGACCTCCACGCTATCTCGGAATCCTAGGAAGACGGACAGGGCAATCTATGCCCACCTTCTCCAAGAGGCTCTGAGAGAGCTGGAGGCCGAAAAGGCCAAACAACAATGTTTTGGAGAAGTACCCAAATACTATCCAAAGCACAATAAACAATGCCTATAAAAAATCCTGTCCCCTGAGGCTGGTCCAACACGATCAAACGACTACCGCATGGTGGTGTCACGAGTTGGATCACCTCAGGAAAATAGCTAGAAATCTTTTAATAAGGCAAGAAACACAAAACTCAAAGAGGACTGGGATACTTTCAAATATCACCTCAGAGAATACAAAAAAAATCGTCAGACAAAAACAGAGAGATGCATGGGGATCCTATTGCGAAGAAATCAAAGATTTCCCGCAAGCAGCGAGGCTTCAAAAGATCCACGCCAAAGAATTGTTGCGCTAAAGAAGATGGCACGAAAACTGCCAACCTCGAAGATAGCATCAAACTTCTACTGTCAACACACTTCCCTGATTCGGTCATCACAAACGTGGCCGACTGGACAGAGAAAGAACACAATCCATCTGTCTATGATTGGCAAACTGCCAAACATATTGTAGACGATAAAAAAATTAGATGCGCAATATCCAGCTTCTCTCCATTTAAATCGCCAGGACCTGACGGTATCTATCCAGCCCTACTTTAGTGGGGTCTGGAAGAACTCACCCCGCACCTATTGGGTATATTCAGATCATCCTCGTTGGCTCTGAGGTATATCCCCAAAAAATGGAGAGAGGTAAAAGTGGTATTTATACTCAAACCTGGAAGGATGGATTACACTGTCTCAAAAACATACCGACCAATTAGTCTGACATCGTTTTCCATTAAGACATTTGAAAGGCTATGCGAAAGGTACATAAGGGATGCGCTGATTACAACACCACTACACTCAAACCAACATGCATACATCCTAGGCAGATCTACTGATTTAGCCCTTCATTTAGTTACTGGCCAGATAGAAAGATTCTTGGACAATAAGGAGTCCGCCTTGGGTGTTTTCATAGACATAGAAGGTGCTTTTGATAAAACCACCTTTCCAAAGATAATACACTCACTAATCAACAGAAATGTTCCACAAATGGTTAGTGGATGGATATATATTATGATCACAAATCGAGCAGTAAATATAAGTGTAGAAGATGTGAATATAAGAGGCTTGGTTGCGAGGCGATATCCACAAGAAGAAGTGCTATCACCTCTACTGTGGAATATTGTCCTCAAAACCCTCATGAGCCGCCTCAATAATGACAGTTACTACATAATAGCATATGCAGATGACCTGGTCATTCTGCAAACAGGAAATTTTGAGAACATACTCTACGAAAGAAGGCAAGTTGCTCTAAAAATTAAAGAACAGTGGTGCAAGGACCATTCACTATCTATAAATCCTAAGAAGACAGAAATGGTCCTATTCACAAGGAAAAGGATGAAAATGGCATTAAAACTTCTAGAACTCCTAAACACAAAACTGAACTTTGCAACAGAGGCGAAGTACCTAGGTCTCACTTTTGACAGCAAGTTAACTTGGAACTCGCATTTAGAAAACATAAAAGAGCATACATTGCTTATAAACAATGCCGCGGAACCGTGAGGCGCACCTGGGGTTTCTCCCCCAGAGTCGTCGGACTTACACGGCTATCATAAGACCTATGCTAACATACGGTGCAGTTGTCTGGGTATCGCAAGCCCAAAAATTAACAGCTATCCGTAAACTATAAGAAATTCAAAGGACAGTATGTCTCAACATAACAGGAGCCATGAAAACAACATCGACCAGAGCGATGGAAGTCATTCTTAGTCTTACTCCCCTTGATATTTACATCAATGAGGTTGCTCTGACGACAATGACACGCCTCCGCACGGTTGGAATAGAACCTGATGTAGGATCTGGTGAGGCGACACGTCACTTTTGGCAGGAGGCGCTTGATACGCTCCCACTGCTTCAAGCGAACATGGACTCCATCTAACCGAGATATATCTTCCATAAGCCATATAAAGTTATAACAAATAGAAGAGCCAGAAGTGGCAGGTACGATTCATATTTACACCAACGGTTCTAAAACAAAACAAGGCTCAACATACTTCAGATTCTCAAACCTAAACATAAAATGAGCTGTGAGCAATAGTACCAGTGTAGTTCAAACAGAGCTAACAAGGATTCTCATAGCAACAAAAGAAATAACCAGAAACAATATCACTGGAAGGAACATGTTCATTTATACAGATAGCAGACAAGCACTACTCACCCTGAACAGACCACGAATTTATTCAGGGTTAGTACTAGAATGCCACCAAGCTTCGGCCGAAGTAGCCATCAACAGTGTGGTCACCTTGAGATGGATCAAAGGTCATGCCACATCGAAAGATAGCCGTCTTACTGATTCACCAGAAAAGAAATCAGCCAACCAAATACTTTTTGGACCTGGCCCTTCTATTAGCCTGACAAAATCGGTAGTGACAGACCTAATTAAAGAACATTCCCTTGTAAAATTCAAGAAAAGATGGAATAAAACAAGAAACTACAGAGTTGCCAGGGAGCTCTTAAGTTATCCTGACAACACTGCAGCAAACAAATACTTGACTATGACTAGACAGAATCTGCGCCTAGTCACAAGCATTCTGACAGGTCATTGTCAAGTATGGAAGCATTTCCTTATCACGGGACTGTCAGAATCCGCACTCTGCAAAGTGGTTCGAACAAGAAGATGAGTCCATAGAGCATATCCTCTACGATTGTTCGACGCTCTTATTTATTAGAAGATTTGTGTTCGGCGAGTATCGGCTAACACTGGCCGATATAAGTGAAGCACCTTTTGGCGTCATTGTCAACTGAATTAATTCTGTAGGCTGGCTCACGAGTTAGGAGGTGCCTATCATCTTAGGCGGATGCACAATGAGCCTAATGAGGCCTAAGTGACATGGGCATAACCCACCCTCCACACGTTACAGATACAGATATAGGAAATAATAGGAAATAGGAAATAATAGGAAATATGAAATAGGAAATAGGAAATAGGAAATAGGAAATAGGAAATAGGAAATAGGAAATAGGAAATAGGAAATAGGAAATAGGAAATAGGAAATAGGAAATAGGAAATAGGAAATAGGAAATAGGAAATAGGAAATAGGAAATAGGAAATAGGAAATAGGAAATAGGAAATAGGAAATAGGAAATAGGAAATAGGAAATAGGAAATAGGAAATAGGAAATAGGAAATAGGAAATAGGAAATAGGAAATAGGAAATAGGAAATAGGAAATAGGAAATAGGAAATAGGAAATAGGAAATAGGAAATAGGAAATAGGAAATAGGAAATAGGAAATAGGAAATAGGAAATAGGAAATAGGAAATAGGAAATAGGAAATAGGAAATAGGAAATAGGAAATAGGAAATAGGAAATAGGAAATAGGAAATAGGAAATAGGAAATAGGAAATAGGAAATAGGAAATAGGAAATAGGAAATAGGAAATAGGAAATAGGAAATAGGAAATAGGAAATAGGAAATAGGAAATAGGAAATAGGAAATAGGAAATAGGAAATAGGAAATAGGAAATAGGAAATAGGAAATAGGAAATAGGAAATAGGAAATAGGAAATAGGAAATAGGAAATAGGAAATAGGAAATAGGAAATAGGAAATAGGAAATAGGAAATAGGAAATAGGAAATAGGAAATAGGAAATAGGAAATAGGAAATAGGAAATAGGAAATAGGAAATAGGAAATAGGAAATAGGAAATAGGAAATAGGAAATAGGAAATAGGAAATAGGAAATAGGAAATAGGAAATAGGAAATAGGAAATAGGAAATAGGAAATAGGAAATAGGAAATAGGAAATAGGAAATAGGAAATAGGAAATAGGAAATAGGAAATAGGAAATAGGAAATAGGAAATAGGAAATAGGAAATAGGAAATAGGAAATAGGAAATAGGAAATAGGAAATAGGAAATAGGAAATAGGAAATAGGAAATAGGAAATAGGAAATAGGAAATAGGAAATAGGAAATAGGAAATAGGAAATAGGAAATAGGAAATAGGAAATAGGAAATAGGAAATAGGAAATAGGAAATAGGAAATAGGAAATAGGAAATAGGAAATAGGAAATAGGAAATAGGAAATAGGAAATAGGAAATAGGAAATAGGAAATAGGAAATAGGAAATAGGAAATAGGAAATAGGAAATAGGAAATAGGAAATAGGAAATAGGAAATAGGAAATAGGAAATAGGAAATAGGAAATAGGAAATAGGAAATAGGAAATAGGAAATAGGAAATAGGAAATAGGAAATAGGAAATAGGAAATAGGAAATAGGAAATAGGAAATAGGAAATAGGAAATAGGAAATAGGAAATAGGAAATAGGAAATAGGAAATAGGAAATAGGAAATAGGAAATAGGAAATAGGAAATAGGAAATAGGAAATAGGAAATAGGAAATAGGAAATAGGAAATAGGAAATAGGAAATAGGAAATAGGAAATAGGAAATAGGAAATAGGAAATAGGAAATAGGAAATAGGAAATAGGAAATAGGAAATAGGAAATAGGAAATAGGAAATAGGAAATAGGAAATAGGAAATAGGAAATAGGAAATAGGAAATAGGAAATAGGAAATAGGAAATAGGAAATAGGAAATAGGAAATAGGAAATAGGAAATAGGAAATAGGAAATAGGAAATAGGAAATAGGAAATAGGAAATAGGAAATAGGAAATAGGAAATAGGAAATAGGAAATAGGAAATAGGAAATAGGAAATAGGAAATAGGAAATAGGAAATAGGAAATAGGAAATAGGAAATAGGAAATAGGAAATAGGAAATAGGAAATAGGAAATAGGAAATAGGAAATAGGAAATAGGAAATAGGAAATAGGAAATAGGAAATAGGAAATAGGAAATAGGAAATAGGAAATAGGAAATAGGAAATAGGAAATAGGAAATAGGAAATAGGAAATAGGAAATAGGAAATAGGAAATAGGAAATAGGAAATAGGAAATAGGAAATAGGAAATAGGAAATAGGAAATAGGAAATAGGAAATAGGAAATAGGAAATAGGAAATAGGAAATAGGAAATAGGAAATAGGAAATAGGAAATAGGAAATAGGAAATAGGAAATAGGAAATAGGAAATAGGAAATAGGAAATAGGAAATAGGAAATAGGAAATAGGAAATAGGAAATAGGAAATAGGAAATAGGAAATAGGAAATAGGAAATAGGAAATAGGAAATAGGAAATAGGAAATAGGAAATAGGAAATAGGAAATAGGAAATAGGAAATAGGAAATAGGAAATAGGAAATAGGAAATAGGAAATAGGAAATAGGAAATAGGAAATAGGAAATAGGAAATAGGAAATAGGAAATAGGAAATAGGAAATAGGAAATAGGAAATAGGAAATAGGAAATAGGAAATAGGAAATAGGAAATAGGAAATAGGAAATAGGAAATAGGAAATAGGAAATAGGAAATAGGAAATAGGAAATAGGAAATAGGAAATAGGAAATAGGAAATAGGAAATAGGAAATAGGAAATAGGAAATAGGAAATAGGAAATAGGAAATAGGAAATAGGAAATAGGAAATAGGAAATAGGAAATAGGAAATAGGAAATAGGAAATAGGAAATAGGAAATAGGAAATAGGAAATAGGAAATAGGAAATAGGAAATAGGAAATAGGAAATAGGAAATAGGAAATAGGAAATAGGAAATAGGAAATAGGAAATAGGAAATAGGAAATAGGAAATAGGAAATAGGAAATAGGAAATAGGAAATAGGAAATAGGAAATAGGAAATAGGAAATAGGAAATAGGAAATAGGAAATAGGAAATAGGAAATAGGAAATAGGAAATAGGAAATAGGAAATAGGAAATAGGAAATAGGAAATAGGAAATAGGAAATAGGAAATAGGAAATAGGAAATAGGAAATAGGAAATAGGAAATAGGAAATAGGAAATAGGAAATAGGAAATAGGAAATAGGAAATAGGAAATAGGAAATAGGAAATAGGAAATAGGAAATAGGAAATAGGAAATAGGAAATAGGAAATAGGAAATAGGAAATAGGAAATAGGAAATAGGAAATAGGAAATAGGAAATAGGAAATAGGAAATAGGAAATAGGAAATAGGAAATAGGAAATAGGAAATAGGAAATAGGAAATAGGAAATAGGAAATAGGAAATAGGAAATAGGAAATAGGAAATAGGAAATAGGAAATAGGAAATAGGAAATAGGAAATAGGATTTATATTGTTTGCTTAAGTTATTTAGATTTCAAGAAAGTGGATTATTTTATCGGGTATTGTGTTTTAATAATTTTGTGCTCATTTAAAATGGAAAATAGGACCAACTATTATTAGATTGTAAGTTTCCAAATTATATTTTTGTAAGTCAATCTTTGGTATAAACTTTTAATAATATTGTATATGATTCTTTTTTATATCCAAAAAACGTTTACTTGTTTATTAAAATAAAATTAATTAAACACATTGGCTGCCCATAATTTTATTATGTGCCTAGACCGCACCGTGTGCGTTCTATGCAGGCATTGTTTTCAAGGCCTGTAATTTAAACGGTACCGAGTTTACGCCGTTCCGTCCTAGGTAGCGCATTTGGCACAAGTTCAGCAGTAGCGCCGCAGTGTTGGTTCGTGGCTGACGTGTTTTTTGTTGCTTTGGTGTACTGCTAAACTTTAAATCAATTTAACTATGTTTGCAAGCATTTCGTAATTAAGTACATTGTTTTGTATGTTGTTAGTTCATTAAAAAACGTAATATATACATGATATTACATAGTTTTCATAATTTGCCCGTGCTGCAAGTTGTTTGACCGCGTTAAGCGCACACAGTTAATGCATATGCGTAATAATAAATCTATTTTTTTAGACCTGTATTTTTTTCTATGTTACCTGGGCAATCTAGAACGGATGAACCACCCAAAAAACCTAATAGATATGACCCATATGAAGAAAAAGTTTAGGCAGAGAAGGAGATACAAGAGGAGCTGCGTGCAATTTTGAAGGAAGCTGCAGGCGAAGATGAACCGTTTCCTAACGACAGTGTCGTATGGGAAGATGAAGATGAGGAAGATCCGTTTCTTAACGAAAGCAAGGACGATCCACATTATGTGGATGAAAGTGAAACTAACAGCGATTCAGACGACGATGAAATACTTGCGACAGCTGCCAGGCGGATCTCACCGACAACTCCCGTGCTGTCTTCCGCTGCATCAACTTCACCGACTTCTCCTACAACCGTTGTTCCTTCTTAAACTGTTGCAACTTTATTTTCAAATTGGACTGAAACAGTTCCTCAAAAGACAGATATTCCTTTTACGGAAAAGCCTGGATTACTGATCAAACGCTCTGACTCACGACCTATAGATTATTTCTGCTTGTTAGCTACCGACGAGTTTTTCGACAATCTTTTTTAAAAAACAAACAAACATGCTACTGAAGTTCTATCCAGAAGCTATAGTAATCAAACAAGAATAACGGCGATGGAAAGATATCACAGTCCTCGAAATGAAAGTTTTCCTTGGCTTGTTATTTCGCATGGGCACAATAAGAATAAATAGGATAAACGATTATTTGAAAAGACATCACCTTTTTAATTTACCTGCATTTTCAAAATTTATAAGCCGAAATCGTTTCTTGCTCATTTTGAGATCGCTAAATTTTGAAGATACCGATGGCCAGACACCACGAATTCAGATTGGTAAAATACAACCTTTAGTTGATTTTTACAATTTAAGAATGCAAATAATTTATTCTCCAAAAAAAGAGATCACTGGACTAATCAATAGTTCTTTGACACAGTAGGTTTAAGTTTCGATAATACATAAAGGGAAAGCGTCATAAGTTTGGTATAAAATTATACGTTTTGAGTGAACCCACTGGATTACCAATAAAAATACAAGTATATTCTGCGTCATCTGATCCTCTGGTAAGTGGTCAGCAACATACAGAGAAAGTCGTTATGCTTCTCTTGCGCGAAAGATTAGCCTTTGGGCATTCCATTTACATGGATAATTTTTATAATAGTCTGACTGAACAGCTTTTAGAAAACAAAACGTATGTTACTGGAACCCTTAGACTGAATCGTAAAGGCAATCCATCGGAAGTTGTCAGTAAAAAACTTAAAAAAGAAGAACTATTATGTATAATGAAAAAGGGATCTGCGTGTTGAAATGGAAGGACAGGAGAGAAATTTTGGCAATTTCTAGTGAATATGATGGCCAGCTACAAGAAGTCACAACTCGGCGGAAACCAAGTGAACCAAAAACCTGAACTTATAAACAGATACAACCATTTTATATCAGATGTAGACCACGGCTACCAAATAATGGCAAATTACTCCTGCGAGCATAAAACAATTATTTGGTATCAAAAGTTAGAAATCCATATTTTCCAGATGATGCTGGTTGCCTCTCATCATCTATAGAAAGAAGCTATCAATAAATAAACTGATTTGCATGAATATAGGCTGTCGGTTATTGAAAATTTGTTGGGTCCATTTCCACAACCATTTCCACAACCATTTCCACAACCAGTTCCAAAATTAAAATTTTTTTCATTTACCTGAAATGTGCCAACGGTAAAACCAAAAGGCGTCGCTGCCAAGCATGTTGGAATAAGAACAAGCAAATGAAAGATTCCATTTATTATTGCCCAACATGCCCGGAAAAACCTGGATTTTGTTTGACGCCCTGTTTCAGGGTTTTTCACGCAAACATGTAATACTTTTATGGAGTTTGAATAGTTCCTACTTTTATTTTATAGTCTTACAGTCTTTTATATTTTGTGTTACTTATTTTTAGAAATTTTATGTTTTTGTTTATTATTTCATGCAATATTTTACTATTTTTAATAAAATGTTTGTTTTAGAAGAATTTGTTTGTTTTTTCTGATGGTACACGTGTGGCGCGTTCAGTGGCACATAACGTAAGAAAGTTCATGCCCCGTGCCTACACCGCGCTAGGAGAGTTTTTGTTTTTTTTTGTAAAAAAAGCTTGAAATCAGTTAGCTATCATCACTTTCTAACTAAGTTCATATATATTTTTTAGTTTTAATAAAAAAAGGAGAGTGACACGTAAGGTACTGCACGGTATTTTCTGGGCAGCGAATGTGTTAAAGGGTATTCTCGGGCTTTTAGTCCAAAGTGAAATAAAAGATTCAAATATTAAGATACGTATACATTTATATACAATTAGAAATTAATTTTTTATAAAATTGAAAACAGTTTAATAGCTTACCTCAACAATTTATTAATTCTGAGGGCCGGTTACGTAAATATCTGTGCTAAAATGGCAAAGACACTTGAAAGTGCCGATGCTCATCACTCTTCTGGGAAGATAATTTTCCATATATCAATATTCGCCTGCTTTGATTTAGCCCAAGAATACCCCTAAAAATAATTAAATGAAAAACAAAAATAATAGGTAAAACAAAATAATTCAATAGGTTACCATTGAAACTTTAAAAATGGTCAACAATAATTATAGTGCTATTACCTAAAATATAGATGCAGAAAAGGCTTGATCCATACCAGACTACATAAATCAGAATAATTTCTAATTCGGTTTTTGGTATCGATTTACCATATCCGGCATTATAAAGCAATAAAGACTTATGATGCAGGGCATTTATATATTTTATCCAAATACAATCGGGAATCAAGTATCTGAAAATTATTTAAAAATAAAATTATTAATGATTTGTTGTAAACGTTAAACACATTTTGTAATAATGCAATAAAAAGAAAATGTATTTATATACAGGGTGATAAAAAATAATTTTAATCGGTATTTTCTCGTTACCACTGCTGAAAGTTATAAATTTTAAAACATGATTCATGCGGTGAAATTTTTTCCATTGCTAATTTTTTGTAACGTTTTACGTAACAGTAACTAACCGATGTGAAGTTAACAGCCAGGTTTCAGTATCCAATTTACAGAAAACACCCGAACCCACAGTTACGTTAAAAAGTACTTTTCTATAAAGAGAACAGAGTATTAAAATAAAATTTTCACCAAATTTTTAGGATGTAATGTACAAAATTACGTTGACTGCTTAGGGCAGGGCGGCTAGCTACTGCAGAGGATGAAGTGGTCCGCTAAAATTTTGTTTATTAGGGCGCCAGGTAAGTTTGCCAGCACACCCAGGATACATCCAGTAACCTACCAACATTGTGTATCCTAAGGCCCAAGATTTAACGCATATACTCTTAAAAAAAAAACAATAAAATTGCGCCTATTATAACTAAGTAAAAAATAGTAATCGTAAATTTAGCCTACAAGCAATAAGTATGAAATTATGTAGCTATAAGCTAAGCTACAGTTATATAAAGTATTTTTTTTTTGTTAGAGTATTGACTAACCTACAATTTTATTCTAAAAATCTTACAAACTAATTACTTATCTATAAAGTCTTCATTGGGCTGTCTTAAAAGTTTCTATAGAAAAGCATCACAAGTTGGCGTGACGATTTATTACACTGTTTTACACTAGCACTAACTTAACGTTCACTGCACTAGCTCAAACGGCTTCTTTCTTTTGGGCCTTCTGTTTAGTGTAGAGGTGTCCAGTAATTGCAGCGCTTCTTCATTGACGTGGGAGTGGAGTTGACCCTCATGTTTCGCCGCAAATCTCTTTATTTCTTCTTCGATTGTTGGCATCTTCAGGTCTCTATGAAGATAATCGTTTCGATAGAACCAAGGTGCATCAAAAATGAATCTCAGCAGTTTATTTTGGAAAACTTGTATCACTTTGATGTTACTCTTGCTGGTACATCCCCATAGCTCTATGCCATAAATCCAGATTGGTTTACAAATCAACAGTTTGTTGTTCACTGACAATTTGGAATTTCTTTCTGGGAGTCAATACATTTTTTTGAATTGAAGTTCAAGTTCTTTACACCTTTTTTCATGTGCTCTTTCCATTTAAGTCTTACATCTAGGTTCATCTCTAGGTATTTGGCCGAATCGTGATTCGGAATAACGTCATTGTTTATTCTTATTTGTTTTTGATCATTTGGTAGAAGAGTAAAATCAACATGCCCTGTTTTAATTTGATTTATTTTTATTTTCCACTTTTTGTCCATCAATTGATTCTGTTGCAGGTTTCCTGAAGGTTTTCTGAGGTCTCTGTATTAGTTCCGCCAACTGCCAATATTGCAGTTTAATCCGCAAATGTTGCTATTTTAACACATTGTTGTTGAGGAATATCAATGCGTATATAATAAGTAAAGAACCGGTCCTAGCACACTACCTTGTGGAAACCTGCTTTAATTTTTTTTATTTTGGAGTATGCCTCGTTTTGCTTTACTCTAAACATTCTTTCCGTTAGATATTATTGTAGAATGTGGACATATTGTCGGGAGCATTTTTTCAAGTTTCTGTATTAGGCCGGCATGCCAAACCTTGTCAAATGCTTGGACTACGTCAAAAAATATAGCTGAGCATATTGTTACGCAAGTTTTTGGTATTACAATTTATTTCAACTGAACTTTAACAATAACAATGCAACTGATAACATTAACGTGTAACGTCTATCATAAAACTGAAAACTGATGTCAGGATCATCCTTATATAGCTTGCTTGACCCTTTTCGAACCTTCGCGAACTGTCGTCTAGAATATTTTTGACGGGTATTGACATTTCTCGACATTTCTGGATTATTCTATCCTCTTTTACTTGTACTTTTACTTATGACGACCGCAGCACACTGTAGAGCGATGAGTAATATTCCACTTCTTTTTCTATGTGTACGTTTTCTATAATAGCCGCAGGCTACTGCCAGTATCCACTCTTAAATTCTAGCGTGGAAAACCATTTTGCACTTGATAGAGTGTTTAGTGTGTCGTCTATTCGGGGGAGTGGATAGCTGTCTTTCTGTGTTATCTGATTTAATCTTCTATAGTCTACACAGAAACGTATAGATCCGTCTTTCTTAGTTACTAGGAACACAGGTGAGCACCAGGGATCAGAAGCTTCTTCAATGATATTTGCAGCCATCATGTCCTGTATCATATTTGCTACTTCTTTTTGTTTAGCAAATGAAAGTCTTCTAGGTGCTTGACGTATTGGCCTTGCATCGCCTATATATATTCTATGCTGAACAAGACTGGTACGCACCGTAAATTTTCCTGTCTCAAAAATGTCACAGTTGGTATTGATGAATTCTTTGACTTTTCTAAGTTCTTCAGCTGTCAGGTGGTCATAATTTTTAACTAGCCGTTTTACGAAGCTGGCATCAACTAAGTTACTTGTGGTGTCTTTCCCTGTGGAACGGTCTTCGCACTTGATTATGTTTTCCACCAGTGTACAGAGCCCTATTGCTTGTCCTTTTTTCAATTTAAATGGTCTCTTCGTTAAATTGGCAACCCTTACTGGAATTACGTTAACGTTAATAACGTTAACGAGACATCTAGCTACTAGAATTTCGTCACTCACGGATTCTTCACTTTCTGCAATGCCCACATGCAAGCCGTGTGATTTCTAGCTAAGTCTCGCCGAGACGACAGCTTCAGAATTTTGGGGTACTTCTATGTCTTCTTCTACTAGGACCTTTATTGGTTGAGTCTTTTCTTTCAAATTTAGGACAATTTCCTCGTTTCCAATTACCAAGATCTTGTTTTGAAGGTCAATGATAAAATTATTTTGCATAATGTTCATAGCCAGGACACACTGATCTTTAATATCGGCCATCAGAAATAAGTGTTCTATCAGGGTATTACCAATCTGTACGATTGCTGATATCTCGCCTAGAACAGGAGCAATGTGCCTTGTAGCTGTTTCCAGAACTAAGCTTCTTCGAGTTGGTCGTGGTTTTCGATGCAGGATCTCTGTTCGAATGAAAGACTTAGGGCGATGAGTAACATTCCACTTCTTTTTCTACGTGTACGTTTCCTATAATAGCCGCAGGCTACTGCAGGGTGCTGCGTAATAATATATATTTTTCTTAGTAAGCTTTTTAGATGATATCGGCTGTGCTGTGTACTTGATCTATTGTCGAGTGTTTGTTTCTCAAACCAAATTGGTGCGAAGGGATCAGATTTTTATTTTCAATTATTGGTTCTAGTATTAGTTTTTCAAATAACTAAGATATTATCGGTAACAATGATATAGGTCTATATGATGACACTTCATTCGGAGATTTATCTGGCTAAAGGTACAGTTACATCTGACATTTATTGCATGATATTTATGTCTGACAGTTGTTTATTCCAATGTAAACACTCAAAAATATATGTCTGAGAGAAATTTTTGTGTGTATACACTAGACTAAATAACTGTCAGACATAAATATCATGCAATAAATGTCAGATGTAACTGTACCTTTAAGAATTAGGATAACTTTAGCCATTTTCCGTGCATCAGGTATATATTTAAGGCGAAATGCTGCATTTATGAGGTATATTATTTTAACAATAGCCTTCCGTGGTAGTTTCTTTAATATTTCTCCAGTACTAAGATCATATCCTGGGGCTTTCTGTGAGTTGGTGTTTGTCTGAATTTCTTTCGTAACTTCATTGGGAGTAACTAGCGTAATTTCAAGTTGTTCCATGTTATGGATCGTCTCATTTGGAGTATCTTGATTTTTATCTAATTGGAACGTCTTTTGTAGGTGGTCAGCGAAAATATCAGCTTTCTGTTAATTGTGTCTTGGCCATTTGTTATCTATTATTCTGATAGGACAGTGTTTACACGAATTTTTCATCTTTTTAGTTGCCTTTCAGAGTGAATAATCAGTTTATTTATCATCTGTTTGGTATCTGTTGAGAGATTTTTCTTTGTGATTTAGGATTTCTCTTCTTAGTCTTTTGGTAGTCCTATTTAATATGTTTTTATCTTCTGGTGATTTTGTCATCTGCCATTTCTTTCTTAGTTTTTTTTTCCGCTACCAGTTCTCTTATCTTGACCGGATAGTTTTTCCAGCTGTTAATCTTCTTACTTTTGGTGTGTTTATTCATGCAGCTCGCTGGATTTCAACGGTAAACCTTTCCAGTTTTTAATCTAGCTAATTTTTTACTTTTAGTATTATGTATGGTCAGTTGAATAGTATTTGTTAAGTCCTCTTGAAAACCTTTCCAATTAGTTATCCGATTTACTAGGGTCGGTTTTGCTTCTTTTTAAATAACATTATCACTTAAAGTAAGGATTACTGCAGAATGGTCTGAATCAATATCAAAGTTTTCTTCTACTTATGTATAGTTTTGTGAAATTTTCCTCAGAATAAAGAAATCCATAAGGTCTGGAATCTTATTTGGGTCGGTGGGTCAATAGGTGGGTTTTTCAAAAGATTGGTATGTACAACCAAGTTCTAATGCAGCTCGGTGCAATGCCTTTTTTTGCCAATAAATAAAAATAAATAAAAATAAATAAAAATAAATAAAAATAAATAAAAATAAATAAAAATAAATAAAAATAAATAAAAATAAATAAAAATAAATAAAAATAAATAAAAATAAATAAAAATAAATAAAAATAAATAAAAATAAATAAAAATAAATAAAAATAAATAAAAATAAATAAAAATAAATAAAAATAAATAAAAATAAATAAAAATAAATAAAAATAAATAAAAATAAATAAAAATAAATAAAAATAAATAAAAATAAATAAAAATAAATAAAAATAAATAAAAATAAATAAAAATAAATAAAAATAAATAAAAATAAATAAAAATAAATAAAAATAAATAAAAATAAATAAAAATAAATAAAAATAAATAAAAATAAATAAAAATAAATAAAAATAAATAAAAATAAATAAAAATAAATAAAAATAAATAAAAATAAATAAAAATAAATAAAAATAAATAAAAATAAATAAAAATAAATAAAAATAAATAAAAATAAATAAAAATAAATAAAAATAAATAAAAATAAATAAAAATAAATAAAAATAAATAAAAATAAATAAAAATAAATAAAAATAAATAAAAATAAATAAAAATAAATAAAAATAAATAAAAATAAATAAAAATAAATAAAAATAAATAAAAATAAATAAAAATAAATAAAAATAAATAAAAATAAATAAAAATAAATAAAAATAAATAAAAATAAATAAAAATAAATAAAAATAAATAAAAATAAATAAAAATAAATAAAAATAAATAAAAATAAATAAAAATAAATAAAAATAAATAAAAATAAATAAAAATAAATAAAAATAAATAAAAATAAATAAAAATAAATAAAAATAAATAAAAATAAATAAAAATAAATAAAAATAAATAAAAATAAATAAAAATAAATAAAAATAAATAAAAATAAATAAAAATAAATAAAAATAAATAAAAATAAATAAAAATAAATAAAAATAAATAAAAATAAATAAAAATAAATAAAAATAAATAAAAATAAATAAAAATAAATAAAAATAAATAAAAATAAATAAAAATAAATAAAAATAAATAAAAATAAATAAAAATAAATAAAAATAAATAAAAATAAATAAAAATAAATAAAAATAAATAAAAATAAATAAAAATAAATAAAAATAAATAAAAATAAATAAAAATAAATAAAAATAAATAAAAATAAATAAAAATAAATAAAAATAAATAAAAATAAATAAAAATAAATAAAAATAAATAAAAATAAATAAAAATAAATAAAAATAAATAAAAATAAATAAAAATAAATAAAAATAAATAAAAATAAATAAAAATAAGTAAAAATAAATAAAAATAAATAAAAATAAATAAAAATAAATAAAAATAAATAAAAATAAATAAAAATAAATAAAAATAAATAAAAATAAATAAAAATAAATAAAAATAAATATACGGCAGCGTAGAAGGGCCACATTTTTTAAATTTTTTTTATTTCTAAAGTTCTGTGTTCGAACACGGAAATCCTTGTTCAAACACGGAATTCCGTATTCAAACACGGAATTCCTTGTTTGAACACGGAAATATACAATTCCGTGTTCGAACACGGAATTTCCGTGTTCAAACAAGGACTTCCTTGTTCGAACAAGGACTTCCTTGTTCGAACACGGAATTTTATTTTCGAACTATAAATTTAAATGGCGTATTTACAGGTTTTTCTTGGGTGACTTGGAGATCTTGGGGAGGGATAAGTAAATACGGATTCATTGAAAATCCTCAGATTTTTACTTTTGCCGTATTTTGAAGAGAAGGATGGCGTAAGTAGTAAGTCTCGCCCTCTTTGGTCCCTGCATAATATTTTTCCTTTAATTTCAATTCCAGGTCATTTTTATTTCTTAGGTTCTAGACCCTGATGCCTAAATTTCATTTGTATCGGATCAAAAGAATGCCCTGTATAGCGTTTTAAGTTTACCCTCCTTGGCTCTCTAGAAAAAAGTGAAGAAATGAAGGACCGGTTAAGAATTTGTTTGCTCTTCTATTAAATGGTACTATTAAAAATGATATGGCTATCTAAAAAATCTGGTGATGACGTCATATTTCGAAAAATGATGACACGTCATAAAAAATATACTTATACCAAAATATGCGCATATATAACATAAAATCTACTTCTGAATGGAAATTGACAAATAATTATGTCATGTATGGAAACCTTCCCCCACCCCGAATTTCCCAAGTCGTCAAAAAACATACTGTAAATATGCCATTCAAAAATATAGCTCGAATATAGAATTCCATGTTTAAACACGGAATTACTAATTTCCGTGTTTGAATACGGAATTCCCTGTACGAAGAGGGAAATCTGTAATTCCTTGTTCAAATGCCGAAATTCCTTGTTCAAACACGGAATTCCGTATTCAAACACAGAATTTCATATTCAAACGCGAAATTCCGTATTCAAACACGGAATTCCTTGTTCGTACACGGAATTCTTTGTTTGAACACTGAAATTCCGTGTTCGAACACGGAATTTTAAATTTCCGTGTTTGAATACGGAATTCTGTGTTTAAATACGGAATTCTGTGTTTGAATGCGGAATTCCGTGTTTGAACAGGGAATTCCGTGTTCGAATACGGAATTCCGTGTTTGAATACGGAATTTTAAAATTAAAAAATAAAATTAAAAAAGGTGACCCTTCTACGCTGCCGTATAAATAAAAATAAATAAAAATAAATAAAAATAAATAAAAATAAATAAAAATAAATAAAAATAAATAAAAATAAATAAAAATAAATAAAAATAAATAAAAATAAATAAAAATAAATAAAAATAAATAAAAATAAATAAAAATAAATAAAAATAAATAAAAATAAATAAAAATAAATAAAAATAAATAAAAATAAATAAAAATAAATAAAAAGAAATAAAAATAAATAAAAATAAATAAAAATAAATAAAAATAAATAAAAATAAATAAAAATAAATAAAAATAAATAAAAATAAAAATAAATAAAAATAAATAAAAATAAATAAAAATAAATAAAAATAAATAAAAATAAATAAAAATAAATAAAAATAAATAAAAATAAATAAAAATAAATAAAAATAAATAACAATAAATAAAAATAAATATAAATAAATAAATATGTTAATAAAGTCATTTAGTTAATTTTTTTAAGAACATAATAAAAATGTGGCACTGATTGTATTTCAATACTTGTGTTCTTCATAGGAAAATTAATTTTTAAATTTAGTTGAATAAATTATTATTAAATTTGACTCATCCTCTTTGTGTCTTCTATTTTCACTTGTCGTGAAGTGGAAGTCCTGGGTGGGAGCCAGGCTGGTATTTAGAATACTGGTTTCACAGGTGCCTGTTTTGATAGCGCAGTTTGATTTGTGACCCTCGAATATACCTTGAGTAAACATTCAAAGTAGTCCCAGTAGAGTAAATAAATTTCATACGGTCACTTACAAATGAGGTAGTGCCTAAAAGAACCTTAACACTAGTAATATGCACCTTACTTAACCTAAACAATGTAATCACCTTGTACCTATTAACGTAAATTTAATTCGGGAAGTGCTGGATAAAAGGGGGTATAGTTAAGATAAACACAGAAAGTTTACACAACATAATATATCTAAAACGGTAACCACGGTGCAGAAATACGAAATTCAAATAATTTTAGTCCTAATTAACAATCAATTACTAAAAAAAAATATGTGTGGCACTCAGGGACTGCCGCGGTAAAGCTATTGCATAGCATTTTTTATCAACTTATGCAATTATAATTATTTATTTATTTTATTTATGCAGTATTTTTTTTATATTAATTCAAGTTTTTTCTATGTGTGGCACTCAGGGACTGCCGCGGTAAAGCTATTGCATAGCATTTTTTATCAACTTATGCAATTATAATTATTTATTTATTTTATTTATGCAGTATTTTTTTTATATTAATTCAAGTTTTTTCTATGATATTAATTCAAGTTACACTTTTTGAGCGTGGTGACCGATAAGAAAACAATTTTTTTTCTTTTATTGAATAAATGAGAAGTTAATATTTTTTAAAATATTTTTATTATCTTACAATACATGTAGGTTATTCAGGAATTTTTATCATTGAAACTATAGGTTTATGGTAACTGAAATAAGTTTGAGATTTGATATCCTCTAAATATCTGGAAAATAACGCGTTAATGGTGGTCCCATATTTTGTTGTGGATTCTTGTGGATCATTATTTATTTTCAAATTTAATTTTTCCGAAATTGTGTCTAAAAGAGATAGAATCAGCTATGAGCAGTTAGCAGCTAGTCTACACGCATACGTCTAGTCGCACGCCCACAAACACCGTGCCGAAGTCTGCCGAACTGAAACGACGTTAGACGATGCACGGCCTATAACGCCGCACCGCCGCTGTGCCGGTCGGAGTAAGGGTGTTAGGTTTATTTTCGTTACGGAATTTCTTTTTCGTTTTTTCGATTTTTCGATTTTTCGATTTTTGATTTTTCGATTTTTCGATTTTTTGATTTTTCGATTTTTCGATTTTTCGATTTTTCGATTTTTCGATTTTTCGATTTTTCGATTTTTCGATTTTTCGATTTTTCGATTTTTCGATTTTTCGATTTTTCGATTTTTCGATTTTTCGATTTTTCGATTTTTCGATTTTTCGATTTTTTGATTTTTCGATTTTTCGATTTTTCGATTTTTCGATTTTTCGATTTTTCGATTTTTCGATTTTTCGATTTTTCGATTTTTCGATTTTTCGATTTTTCGATTTTTCGATTTTTCGATTTTTCGATTTTTCGATTTTTCGATTTTTCGATTTTTCGATTTTTCGATTTTTCGATTTTTAGATTTTTCGATTTTTCGATTTTTAGATTTTTAGATTTTTAGATTTTTAGATTTTTAGATTTTTAGATTTTTAGATTTTTAGATTTTTAGATTTTTAGATTTTTAGATTTTTAGATTTTTAGATTTTTAGATTTTAGATTTTTAGATTTTTAGATTTTTAGATTTTTAGATTTTTAGATTTTTAGATTTTTAGATTTTTAGATTTTTAGATTTTTAGATTTTTAGATTTTAGATTTTTAGATTTTTAGATTTTTAGATTTTTAGATTTTTAGATTTTTAGATTTTTAGATTTTTAGATTTTAGATTTTTAGATTTTTAGATTTTTAGATTTTTAGATTTTTAGATTTTAGATTTTAGATTTTTAGATTTTTAGATTTTAGATTTTTAGATTTTTAGATTTTTAGATTTTTAGATTTTTAGATTTTTAGATTTTAGATTTTTAGATTTTTAGATTTTTAGATTTTTAGATTTTTAGATTTTTAGATTTTTAGATTTTTAGATTTTTAGATTTTTAGATTTTTAGATTTTTAGATTTTTAGATTTTTAGATTTTTAGATTTTTAGATTTTTAGATTTTAGATTTTTAGATTTTTAGATTTTTAGATTTTTAGATTTTTAGATTTTTAGATTTTTAGATTTTTAGATTTTTAGATTTTTAGATTTTTAGATTTTTAGATTTTTAGATTTTAGATTTTTAGATTTTTAGATTTTTAGATTTTTAGATTTTTAGATTTTTAGATTTTTAGATTTTTAGATTTTAGATTTTTAGATTTTTAGATTTTTAGATTTTTAGATTTTTAGATTTTTAGATTTTAGATTTTTAGATTTTTAGATTTTTAGATTTTTAGATTTTTAGATTTTTAGATTTTAGATTTTTAGATTTTAGATTTAGATTTTTAGATTTTTAGATTTTTAGATTTTTAGATTTTTTAGATTTTTAGATTTTAGATTTTTAGATTTTTAGATTTTTAGATTTTTAGATTTTTAGATTTTTAGATTTTTAGATTTTTAGATTTTTAGATTTTTAGATTTTTAGATTTTTAGATTTTTAGATTTTTAGATTTTAGATTTTTAGATTTTTAGATTTTTAGATTTTTAGATTTTAGATTTTTAGATTTTTAGATTTTTAGATTTTTAGATTTTTAGATTTTTAGATTTTTAGATTTTTAGATTTTTAGATTTTTAGATTTTTAGATTTTTAGATTTTTAGATTTTTAGATTTTTAGATTTTTAGATTTTTAGATTTTTAGATTTTAGATTTTTAGATTTTAGATTTTTAGATTTTTAGATTTTTAGATTTTTAGATTTTTAGATTTTAGATTTTTAGATTTTTAGATTTTTAGATTTTTAGATTTTTAGATTTTTAGATTTTTAGATTTTTAGATTTTTAGATTTTTAGATTTTTAGATTTTTAGATTTTTAGATTTTTAGATTTTAGATTTTAGATTTTTAGATTTTTAGATTTTTAGATTTTTAGATTTTTAGATTTTTAGATTTTTAGATTTTTAGATTTTTAGATTTTTAGATTTTTAGATTTTTAGATTTTTAGATTTTTAGATTTTTAGATTTTAGATTTTAGATTTTTAGATTTTTATTTAGATTTTTAGATTTTTAGATTTTTAGATTTTTAGATTTTTAGATTTTTAGATTTTTAGATTTTTAGATTTTTAGATTTTTAGATTTTTAGATTTTTAGATTTTTAGATTTTTAGATTTTTAGATTTTAGATTTTTAGATTTTTAGATTTTTAGATTTTTAGATTTTTAGATTTTTAGATTTTTAGATTTTTAGATTTTTAGATTTTTAGATTTTTAGATTTTAGATTTTTAGATTTTTAGATTTTTAGATTTTTAGATTTTAGATTTTTAGATTTTTAGATTTTTAGATTTTTAGATTTTTAGATTTTTAGATTTTTAGATTTTTAGATTTTTAGATTTTTAGATTTTTAGATTTTTAGATTTTTAGATTTTTAGATTTTTAGATTTTTAGATTTTTAGATTTTTAGATTTTTAGATTTTTAGATTTTTAGATTTTTAGATTTTTAGATTTTTAGATTTTAGATTTTAGATTTTTAGATTTTTAGATTTTAGATTTTTAGATTTTTAGATTTTTAGATTTTTAGATTTTTAGATTTTTAGATTTTTAGATTTTTAGATTTTTAGATTTTTAGATTTTTAGATTTTTAGATTTTTAGATTTTTAGATTTTTAGATATTTTTAGATTTTTAGATTTTTAGATTTTTAGATTTTTAGATTTTTAGATTTCTTAGATTTTTAGATTTTTAGATTTTTAGATTTTTAGATTTTTAGATTTTTAGATTTTTAGATTTTTAGATTTTTAGATTTTTAGATTTTTAGATTTTTAGATTTTTAGATTTTTAGATTTTTAGATTTTTAGATTTTTAGATTTTTAGATTTTTAGCTTTTTAGATTTTTAGATTTTTAGATTTTTAGATTTTTAGATCTTTTAGATTTTTAGATTTTTAAGATTTTTAGATTTTTAGATTTTTAGATTTTTAGATTTTTAGATTTTTTAGATTTTTAGATTTTAGATTTTTTAGATTTTTAGATTTTTAGATTTTTTAGATTTTTAGATTTTTAGATTTTTTAGATTTTTAGATTTTTAGATTTTTAGACTTTTTAGATTTTTAGATTTTTAGATTTTTTAGATTTTTAGATTTTTAGATTTTTAGATTTTTAGATTTTTAGATTTTTAGATTATTTAGATTTTTAGATTTTTAGATTTTTAGATTTTTATAGATTTTTAGATTTTTAGATTTTTAGATTTTTAGATTTTTAGATTTTTAGATTTTTAGATTTTTAGATTTTTAGATTTTTAGATTTTTTAGATTTTTAGATTTTTAGATTTTCTAGATTTTTAGATTTTTAGATTTTTAGATTTTTAGATTTTTAGATTTTTAGATTTTTAGATTTTTAGATTTTTAGATTTTTAGATTTTTAGATTTTTAGATTTTTAGATTTTTAGATTTTTAGATTTTTAGATTTTTAGATTTTTAGATTTTTAGATTTTTAGATTTTTAGATTTTTAGATTTTTAGATTTTTAGATTAGATTTTAGATTTTTAGATTTTTAGATTTTTAGATTTTTAGATTTTAGATTTTTAGATTTTTAGATTTTTAGATTTTTAGATTTTTAGATTTTTAGATTTTTAGATTTTTAGATTTTTAGATTTTTAGATTTTTAGATTTTTAGATTTTTAGATTTTTAGATTTTTAGATTTTTAGATTTTTAGATTTTTAGATTTTTAGATTTTTAGATTTTTAGATTTTTAGATTTTTAGATTTTTAGATTTTTAGATTTTTAGATTTCTTAGATTTTTAGATTTTTAGATTTTTAGATTTTTAGATTTTTAGATTTTTAGATTTTTAGATTTTTAGATTTTTAGATTATTTAGATTTTTAGATTTTTAGATTTTTAGATTTTTAGATTTTTAGATTTTTAGATTTTTAGATTTTTAGATTTTTAGATTTTTAGATTTTTAGATTTTTAGATTTTTAGATTTTTAGATTTTTAGATTTTTAGATTTTTAGATTTTTAGATTTTTAGATTTTTAGATTTTTAGATTTTTAGATTTTTAGATTTTTAGATTTTTAGATTTTTAGATTTTTAGATTTTTAGATTTTTAGATTTCTTTAGATTTTTAGATTTTTAGATTTTTAGATTTTTAGATTTTTAGATTTTTAGATTTTAGATTTTTAGATTTTTAGATTTTTAGATTTTTAGATTTTTAGATTTTTTAGATTTTTAGATTTTTAGATTTTAGATTTCTTAGATTTTTAGATTTTTAGATTTTTAGATTTTTAGATTTTTAGATTTTTAGATTTTTAGATTTTAGATTTTTAGATTTTTAGATTTTTAGATTTTTAGATTTTTAGATTTTTTAGATTTTTAGATTTTTAGATTTTTAGATTTTTAGATTTTTAGATTTTTAGATTTTTAGATTTTTAGATTTTTAGATTTTTAGATTTTTAGATTTTTAGATTTTTAGATTTCTTAGATTTTTAGATTTTAGATTTTTAGATTTTTAGATTTTTAGATTTTTAGATTTTTAGATTTTTAGATTTTTAGATTTTTTAGATTTTTAGATTTTTAGATTTTTAGATTTTTAGATTTTTAGATTTTTAGATTTTTAGATTTTTAGATTTTAGATTTTTAGATTTTTAGATTTTTAGATTTTTAGATTTTTTAGATTTAGATTTTAGATTTTTAGATTTTTAGATTTTTAGATTTTTAGATTTTTAGATTTTTAGATTTTAGATTTTTAGATTTTTAGATTTTTAGATTTTTTAGATTTTTAGATTTTTAGATTTTTAGATTTAATTTTAGATTTTTAGATTTTAGATTTTTAGATTTTTAGATTTTTAGATTTTTAGATTTTTAGATTTTTAGATTTTTAGATTTTTAGATTTTTAGATTTTTAGATTTTTAGATTTTTAGATTTTTAGATTTTTAGATTTTTAGATTTTTAGATTTTTAGATTTTTAGATTTTTAGATTTTTAGATTTTTAGATTTTTAGATTTTTAGATTTTTAGATATTTTTAGATTTTTAGATTTTTAGATTTTAGATTTTTAGATTTTTAGATTTTTAGATTTTTAGATTTTTAGATTTTTAGATTTTTAGATTTAGTTTTGATTTTAGATTTTAGATTTTTAGATTTTAGATTTTTAGATTTTTAGATATTTTTAGATTTTTAGATTTTTAGATTTTTAGATTTTTAGATTTTTAGATTTTTAGATTTTAGATTTTAGATTTTTTAGATTTTTAGATTTTTAGATTTTTTAGATTTTTAGATTTTTAGATTTTTAGATTTTTAGATTTTTAGATTTTTAGATTTTTAGATTTTTAGATTTTTAGATTTTTAGATTTTTAGATTTTTAGATTTTATTTTAGATTTTTAGATTTTTAGATTTTAGATTTTTAGATTTTTTAGATTTTTAGATTTTTAGATTTTTAGATTTTTAGATTTTTAGATTTTTAGATTTTTAGATTTTTAGATTTTTAGATTTTTAGATTTTTAGATTTTTAGATTTTTAGATTTTTAGATTTTTAGATTTTTAGATTTTTTAGATTTTTAGATTTTTAGATTTTTAGATTTTTAGATTTTTAGATTTTTAGATTTTTAGATTTTTAGATTTTTAGATTTTTAGATTTTTAGATTTTTAGATTTTTAGATTTTAGATTTTTAGATATTTAGATTTTTAGATTTTCTTTTATTGAATAAATGAGAAGTTAATATTGTTTAACGCCACACCGTTGTGTCGGTCTGAGTGGGGGGTGTTAGTTTTTTTTTCGTTACGGTTTCGTTTTTTTTTCTTGATTCGGTCGCCGCGCTCAAAGCCCGCGAAAAAAGCTATACAATAGCTTAAAAAAATATAATGAAAAATTAGAAAATAAATATTAATTACTACGTCTTTTTTTATTAGTTTGCATTGTACCTAGCTATATTTCAGCCAATCAGCAATTTGTTTTAACTATAAACTTAAGAGGCAAAAACTATGAGTTTACCCAGTGCTATCTCTGTTCTGATGAACTATACACTGTATACGCGTACTATGCTCTGCTTTTACATAATTGCACATCACTCATTCAAATGGCTTGGCCTGCTCATTAGGTATCGGTTGTCCCGAAACTGTAGAACTTCAATATTGACGTGGTCATGCACTCTCTTTTTATCATTTTTTTTGCGAAGATTTTTCTCTCGTCTTCGACTGTAGGCATTCTCAGATTTGTGTGAAGTCCTGAAATCCTTACACACCAAGAGACGTTAACTATTGACCTTAATATTTTGTTTAGAAAACATTGTATTATATTTTTTATTTTTACTTGAACGCCCCAGAGCTGTATGCCATAAACCCATACTGGCTACAGTACTTGTTATATATTAAAAGTTTATTTTCTATTAAAAGTTTTAAGTTTCTATTCATCAATCATTATAATTTTCTATATTTATTACCCAACTTTAATTTTATATATGCCTAAGTGTTTCTTCAAATTAGAATATTTTCTATAATTTTTGTACCAAACATAATTTTTCGAATAATTTGATAAAAAGCGCAAAATTAAAATTTTTGAGAAAATTGTTCAAAAAAATAATGTTAGTAATGTAATTTTCTATAATTCTTGTTACACGCATAATTTCCCAAAAATAGACAGTATTCAAGATATTTAAGAAAATGTGCAAACGAATTTTGGAGATAACTTAAAAACGGATAAAGAGAAAAACCATAAATTTTAAATTTAAGCTTAAATCCATCCTGCGGTAAACTGATTAAAATTTGGGCATAGTCGGAACCACTGGGTGGGTACTTTATGGTGAGTCCTTCTTCTACTTTATGGAATATAACTGTTATTTACGCTTGGAGAGCATTCTTCAAATAAAAGTTGCTTCCAATGTTATTCTCTATAATTTTTGACATTTACATAATTTTCGTATTCGAGAAGGATAAAAATTGCAAAATTTTAATTTTTAAGAAAATTTTTTAACTCAAAGTTGTTTGCTATGTCGATCTCCATAATTTTTGTACCATACATGATTTCTCTAAAATGGACCGCAATGGAAAAATTTGAGGAAAAGTGTAAAATTTTAATTTTTTAGTATTTTCGTTGCGTACAATAAATTTAAGGGTGTATGCCTGATATAATTTTATGAAAAAAGTCCACATAAAAATAGGTCCGGAAACGCTTTGTTCTAAAGGAAAAAGGTGTTTAAATTTTTTGAAAAGAAATCCTCCGGGACGGCACTGGACCTAATAATTTTAACCTAGTTAGGGTTAAAGCAGGCTTTCACCACTAAAAATAAATCTGCCCAATATCAAAATATTTTTTGATATTGAATGACATAAAAAAATTGAGTTTTTAAAAATCTGTATTTTTAGAACAAAGCGTTTCCTGGTCCCTATTTATATAAACTTTTTTCATGAAATTAGCTCATCCTTAAATTTAGTGTTTGCAATTAGGAAACACCCTGTGTATAAAAACATGTTTTGAGTAAGATGTCTGTGGAAAATGTATACCGGGTCATTCTATATGGGCGGAACACTTGATTTATGGCTTAACTATGACTTGTACGACAATTTGACTTAGATAAAAGTTTTTGTACATTTTATGTACTATTTATTGACGTTAACAGATTTCCCGCATACGTAATGATTTTCAAGATATGCCGTCATCGGGCAATATTTTAAATGGATCACCCTGTATTTATATTTTTTTTTTTTTTTTCGAGTTCGTATGATCTGTCTGATTTCATCAATGGTACATTAAGTGGGTCCCAGACTTATTTAAAATATTTATTTATTTATTTATTTTATTTATTTATTAAATACACTATTCTACAAGTAATACCCAATTACAGAATAGGAAAATATGACAAAAATATTTAGACGAAACGTACAAAAATGAAAAATATTACAAGAAATAAAGTACAATGATGGTTATCCTAAATAATGCCTTTTGATATCCTGAATACTAATGTGGAATATATCCAATTCCTGACTTATCTGATTGTAATTATTACACATATTATACAACGGTGAGTTCATTAAAATATTAGTACGAGGTGTTGGTAAGTAAAATGAGTCAGTATATCTTGAGGCTAGACGTGAAACTTTTAAATTAAGCATGTGTAATAGACATTCGCAGTTTATTTGATTGCTTATGACCTTATGCAGCATAATTACAGAAAAATATTTTCGCCTTATATCGAGACTTGAAAATCCATATTTATTTAATAAGGCGTCGTGTGGGGTGCCAATGGGTGGATAAACTAGATCATGTCTAAAACTTAAGTATTTTAGAAATCGTCTCTGAATTCCTTCCAAACGACCAATGTGTACTTGATACAATGGACTCCATATAAGTGACGCGTATTCAAGCTTTGATCGAACAAAAGCATAATACAGACATTTTATGGTATCTACTTTCTTAAAATCACGACTGTTTCTGATTATGAATCCATATGTACGATTAGATGAGGATGCAATACTATCGACATGGTCAGTAAAAGAAAGTGCTGAATCAAATAGGACTCCTAAATCGGCGAAGTTTTTTGGTCTGTTTAAGGGAGTTTCATCAACAATATACTGATAAAAAGTTGGATCTGACTTTAAGGAGTACGACATTACATTACACTTGGCTGGGTTTAATTTTAAATTATTTCTATGGCACCATTCATTAACTCGTTTTAGATTTTCAGAAAGTCGCTCGCAGTCAGCAATACTATTTATGGAAGCATAAATTTTAAGGTCATCAGCATACAGTAGATAATTAACATTAATTACACTATCAATGTCATTTATAAAAATATTAAATAAGAGTGGGCCAAGATTCGACCCTTGAGGGACACCCGATGTGGCAAGGTACTTAACAGACTTGAACCCATTGAGCTGAACGTATTGTGAACGGTTACACAAATATGATTTTAGTAAGTCAATAAGACTATCCGAGAGTCCAAAAGCAGACAGTTTTTTTACTAAAATTCCATGGTCAAGTCTGTCAAATGCTTTAGTCATATCTGTATAAATAACATCAGTCTGAATACGTTTATCGATATTTTCTGCTATATGCTGAGTAATGACTGAGAGATTCGTTACTGTTGATCGACCTTTTACAAATCCATGTTGTTGAGTGGATAACGCATTCCTTATATGTTGATAGATACTGCGTTCCAGTAATATTTCTAATACTTTACAAAAATTGCAAATAATAGAAATAGGTCGGTAGTTCTTAATGTCAGTTCGATTTCCATTTTTAAAAATCGGACATACTTTAGAGCTCTTCCACATGGACGGAATAGTACTAGAACGGATGCAAATATTGATCAGGATTGTCAGAGGATAAGCGAGTACTTGGGCACAATCTTTCAAAATGAATGCAGGAATATGGTCGGGTCCCGTAGTACGCTTAGGTTTTATAGATTTTAATGCGTCAAGTACCTGGCTTTCGTCAAAACTGTCAATATTTAAACAAGTTGATTGAAGTTCATTCACATCAACATGAGAAACTTTAGAATGAACGTAGGACTTGCTAAAAAGATCAGCAAAACTATTTAGTATGTCAGCAGGATTATCCAGTGTATTATTTTCATAGGTCATGTTATTAG
The DNA here is from genome assembly GCA_927349885.1 of Psylliodes chrysocephalus. NCBI lineage: Eukaryota > Metazoa > Arthropoda > Insecta > Coleoptera > Chrysomelidae > Psylliodes > Psylliodes chrysocephalus. Next base: position 2,154,674 of record OV651829.1, on the reverse strand, counting down.
CAACTTTACTAGAACTTTTTCTACTGTTGACGTAGGCCCAAAACTTGTTAGAGTTAATAGATATATCATTCTCTGCTTTTAACAGATAATTTTCTTGTGCCGTTTTAATTGCAATTTTAACTTCAGCTCTTATGCGCTTAAATTTTTCGAAAGCCCTGATATCATTGTCTTTTTTATATTGACGCCAAAATTTTGATTTTTCTCTTATTTTTTTAATGATACTGGGATTAAACCAAGGAGGATATGTTTTTTTATTATGCGCTGAATAATTGGGTACGCAACGATCTAACACATTATACAACTTTCCATAAAAATATGTACATGCATCATCGGCACTATAAAAGCTTTCTAAAAAAGTCCAGTCAATATTTGATATCATATTATACATAAGTGGAAAATTTGCCTTACGAAAATTATAACAATTTGTATAAGAAGATTCTAAGTTAAATATTGCCCGATGACGTCATATGTTGAAAAACATTACGTATGCGGGAAATCTGTAAACGTCAATAAATAGTACATAAAATGTACAAAAACTTTTATCTAAGTCAAATTATCGTACAAGTCATAGTTAAGCCATAAATCAAGTGTTCCGCCCATATAGAATGACCCTTTCCGCCCATATAGAATGTCCCGGTATATTTAGCTCTTCCTCTAAAGATTTACAGGGTTGATACAATAGGCTGTACAAAATATAAAAAAAAACCTGTAATAACTAGAGAGGAAAGTCAGACACATCAGATTTTTTATTTTAATGTCCGACTATACAGTAATAGTTTAAATTTCTAAAATGAAACACTGCTTATATTCGATTTAAAAAAAATGGATACTATTACTATTAACATATCGACAAAAATATTTCAGATTTTTCGCAACTCCAATTTCTATAGAGACAGAGCGGTATTGATCCGATAGCATTATTTTTATGAAAATTTCCACTTAACTGGTGACAGTGCATTTGGAATAAAAATTTGGATAATGACTCCATATAAGTAAGCCTGAAATAAGCCCTTTTATATTTATGGAGAATATATTAAATTCGTTGTTTCCTAATTTAAGAAAGTGAGAAATTTCCAATGTTTTATGCATTTTATGTTTTAAGGAAAATCATATCCTTACCCGAAAAGAAAAACATAACTATTGCCTAGGCCTAGAGCATTCTTCTGACAAATTAAAATGTAAATAAAAAAGGCAACAATTTATTATTACATACTTTATGTTTAATACTGTGGAAATTGCTACAGCAGAATGTGTGTTGCATTAGATTTATTTAATAAATTGTGATTTCTGGAATAATAAAAGTATATTTTAAATAAAGAACACCAATAATAGATATGAATTCAAAATGATTTGTAAGGAAGCAAAAAAATAAAACGTTTAGCAGATGAGCTATTTGATAATTTAGTTTAAAATAATATTTGTTAATTTGTTAAAATATGAACCATTGAGCTAAAAAGAATATCAATTTTTTAACATGACGTATGTCCCAATAGTTTTGGCATAAAATTTAGGGGTAAAAAATTGATTAAAATGCTTGTAAACAAACAATTGTTTATTTTATTGACTTTAGTTAAACAAGTCATTTTTAATGTTGGTTGCATATTTTATAATCAATAATTAAGAAAAAGCATCTATAAATTGGTTGAACGGATTTCTAAGCCAAAAATAGTTCGCATTTTTTAAAACTAAAATATTTAATATAGATGTTTAAGCCATCCAGTTCCTAATGTAATGTTCTTAGAAATTTGACCCCAGTTAGTCTAAGTTAATTATTTTGCTATATACTAAGATGTAAATTATGGAAAATAATAAAAGTTTATATAAAGTTACCAATTACAAAAATATATGGTTAAATATTTTGTGCCTAAAAACTATTAGGACATACGTTAAATATTTTGTCAACAATGTAGGTAATTAATTTGATTAAAATATTTTACATGAATATTTGTTTTATTCACTTTTTATTAAAATATGTGATATCCAAAAATCAGTTTAAATCAGCATTCACTGAATAACAATGTGTTAATAATAATATAATTCTGTAACAAGTTTGGAAAGGAAATTCGATAGGAGTGGAAGATTGTAAACGCAGCGAAAGCGAGCGTGCAGAACTACGAGTGAACGGGTACAGAGAAAAACAATAAATTTTAAACTTATAGTCTGTTCGCTATACTTACGCGGGTTTCGGATTAACAAAATTATGCTAATTAGTCATTGACAACCAGTAATTAGGTAAAATGGTCAGATTGAGTTAGCAATTATCAAAGTGAGAATTCACAGTCTACACACGTTATTATCCGCTCCTCAATAAATCTCAAATTAAAGAGATAAAAACTTAACCAAACTAAGTGCAATTTTTACAGTGAATATACGTATGTGAAACCAAAATACTACTAAAGAAATCTGTGAGTAAATTTTAAATTAACATCATAAACTGCAGAAAAATGCATGCAAATAATGTTTAATAAAGTTGAATTTGGCCTATATGGGGTCTGATAGTTGGGTTTCGTCTTCTCCATAACTCGTAGACATTTTTATAATTTTCGTTTGTATTTTCTTTACAATACTGGTAGCACCACATCAATTCCCTCATTTCTTGTTTGGTCCAGGTAACTCTCTCCGGGTTATTGTTTATTCTGACATGACCTGGCTCAGCACTGACTTCTACCGTTGGTCCGTGTTGAGTTTTCTCGGTACGGTCACCTTCAATAGTTTTTTGAGCTTCGATATCGTTTCTTACTTTAGTAATTGATATATGTGAGGGACTTCTTCTCAGAGTCGCTGTCCTTAATAAAGGAGCACTCCTTCTTACTAATGTCAAGGTGTCCTCCCCAGAATCCGTAGGGCTGACTGCCAAAACATATTATTATTATTATTATTATTATTATTATTATTATTATTATTATTATTATTATTATTATTATTATTATTATTATTATTATTATTATTATTATTATTATTATTATTATTATTATTATTATTATTATTATTATTATTATTATTATTATTATTATTATTATTATTATTATTATTATTATTATTATTATTATTATTATTATTATTATTATTATTATTATTATTATTATTATTATTATTATTATTATTATTATTATTATTATTATTATTATTATTATTATTATTATTATTATTATTATTATTATTATTATTATTATTATTATTATTATTATTATTATTATTATTATTATTATTATTATTATTATTATTATTATTATTATTATTATTATTATTATTATTATTATTATTATTATTATTATTATTATTATTATTATTATTATTATTATTATTATTATTATTATTATTATTATTATTATTATTATTATTATTATTATTATTATTATTATTATTATTATTATTATTATTATTATTATTATTATTATTATTATTATTATTATTATTATTATTATTATTATTATTATTATTATTATTATTATTATTATTATTATTAATTATTATTATTATTATTATTATTATTATTATTATTAATTATTTAAATTAAAATATTAGGGTAGGTACTAAATTTGTTACAAATATTTAATTAATTAATCCGAAACCCGCGTAAGTATAGCGAACAGACTGTAAGCTTTAATCCAACCTGCAATGAGCTGATAAGATTTTGGGTATAGTTGGAACATCTGGGGAGCACTTTATCAGTTTATAGCGGTCTTTTTCCTACTTTATAAGATATATCTCTTATTTAAGCTTCGAGAAGAAAATTCTGAGAAGAAAATTCTTTTTATAAAAGTAGCTTGATTTTATTCTCTATAATTTCTGTTCATATTTTTCTAAAATGACAAAAAAATTGACAAAAAGTACAAATTTCAAATTTGTAAAAAAAAATTGTTAAATTTAAAGTTGTCTTGTCTCATACACAATTTCTTTAAAATGGATTGTATTCGAGATATTTGAGAAAAAGTGCAAATTCGAATGTTGAACATAACTCAAAAACGGATAAAGAGAAAAACACCAAATTTAAAATTTAAGCTTTAATCCATTTACGCTTACGCAACAAAAGTGAGTTATAAAACAATAAATTAAATAATTTTATGTATATGTTTTAATTAGAAATTTTTGGTTATAAGAAAATTCAGCCATTTTATTTAGTTAAAAAGGAAAACATGATGGTTAAAACTAAACAAAAATTTATTATTTGGATCCCATCCTGCATTATAAGTGCAATATGCAGATAAGAAAGTTTCTATAAAATGTTTTTATTTAAATTATTTAATTTGAAATATTTTTGAAGTTTATTTTTTTCGAGATTTTTTTAAATAAATTCATTAGTTTAATAAGATGATAAGGCGCACTAATTTTTAGAAGCCAAAATTAAATGTTACTCCATATTTTTGACAAAATGTAAGTTTAATATAAAGAGCAAATCTATCACCTTTAAAATTTAATCGTCCGTGTGGGGCATACGTAGAGCATGTGCTGGGATCGTCCCTGAATGTAATAGTAAATAATTTTACTTTTTAATACCTAAGATTTTTAGGCAAAGAAACTTCTTATAAAATAAAATTTTCATTAGAAACACCTTGTATATATTTACATATTATATGAAAAGGTTTGTATAGTTACCCTTCAGCGGACATATCAAAAAAAGCGTCATATCTCTTAATAAATATAATATTTGCTCTTATAAATTCGACGACACAACACATAACATGCCAAAACAGCACAGTATTTACAATAACCATTGTTGTCATATAATTAAAATGGTTTATATGAAAATACTAAAAATAATAAGTTATTATTAGTTATAAAGTAATGGGTATACTTTCAGATCTTATATAATTTAAGGAAATCAAGCCAGTAGCAAAATGTAAATGGAATCTAGTTGCTTTAATAATTGGATTTTTTGTACCTATGGAAAACAAAAGAGTTGTGTTACATGGTGATATACGTGTTAAATATAATAAGCGCGATTTAAAAATATCTTTTGACCCAGCGGATTACTGATTGCGGGGTTATTTAAAAGAAAATGTATCTATGACATGACTAATAGGGTGGGTCGATTTTTAAATTTTAAAATGCCTGTGACAGAAACAGTTGTGGATTGGTCAAAAAGATAAAGGGCATTTTTATTTTTTTTATTTTAATATTCCCCCTCCCCCGCCGGTACACAAAAAAAATAAAAAATTAAAACTAACAAATATTTTGTCCTGTACCGCAAAAAGTTTGAATATAACTTATAATAAACCCTTAAAAAATATTTTTAAATTTGGAATTATTAATTATTCATGACCCGCTCCTGATACATTAAGTTGACGCCTACGCGCAATTGCAGTTACCGACTGAGTTAAACAAGAAGCAAGGGCGTAGATAAGGGGGGTAATGGGGGCAATTACCCCCCAAGCCATAGTCAAGATCATTATTTCAAACGTTATATTAAACAAAAATAGAGATATAAAATAAATACAATAAAATAAAGAGTTTCTTAAACATTGTCATCTAAAATAATATTCCTGCAAATTTAAAATTAAAATTTAAATACACAGTCCCATTAGTGCGTAATTGTTTAATATTTCAAACAAGCAAACAAGTTTTCATAAAAGTTATATGGATTTGAAAAATACATATTTGAAAAAGATTTTCGGATATACGTTTTTGCCTGACAAATAACAAATTTTTTTTTAAATATATTTTATTTTATATTTAGAATGGCTTAAAAATATTACAGTGTTGCCAAACTATTTTTTTTTTAATAGAGAATGATGCAGACCCCAAATAAAATTATCATAATTTAGGTAGGATTACAATGATTTCAAAATTGTTTAATATACAGACTTATAAAATACTAAGCTAACGAATAGAGGTGAGACAACTGATTTATTCTATACAGAGTGTTTTGAAACATGTCTTAAATAGGGCTAATTTTAAGTTCATTTTACCCAATGTTTTCAAACGCAACACACTGTATAATATTTTGGCATAAAATTTCCTATAAATTTGCCTGTGTAAAAATACCACTGTATTAGTCAATAACACATATACAGGGTGTCCCATCAGTGCATAATTGATCGGAGCTGTTTTATTATTAGAAATACGAGGAAATGTTTAATATATTTATTTGCTATGTTGTATATAGGGTGTGTCAAATCGTGAGGTTACGATTTGCTTAATTTTTTAGATGATATACCCTGTATTAATTAATTGGTGGTATGACATATAGGGTATTCCATTTAAGAAAATGAGAAAATCGTTACCCCTTATTTTGAAACACTCTATATACAACATAGCAAATAAATGAAGTCTATTAAAGTTGTTTGACGATGTGAAAATAATTAATTATAAAAATATACAAGTTTGGTCAGCTCCTCCTTTATAGACCACCCTGCATATTTAAGAATATTTATAAAACATACAACATACAACTTTCATATAAATTTGTTCTCCTATTTCCAATAATAAAACAGCTATCGATCAATTACGCAAATTGCGCACTATTGAGACATGTTGGTATCGTCGAATATATAAATTTATAAAGAATTTTATGCGAAAATAATATACAGTGTTTTGCATTTGACAAAATTGAGTAAATTGAACTTAGCCATATTTAAGGACATGTTTCAAAACACTCTGTATAAAGTAAATCAGTTCGATCACCTCGGAAATGAAAGGGTCCACAAAAATCAACCAGAAGTCCCTTTTTTAACAAATGGCGTGAAAAATATTTATTGATCTTAAGTTTTATAAAATATAGGGTGTTCAGACAGTTTTAAATAAAATTGTTTCTTTAGCCCTTCATTGTACGCCAATGGGTTATGGAAAGTTATCGAAATAGAGTGTGTTAACTTATAATAACAATTTACTCTTACATATTTTTAAGTTAAAGTCTTTACTGTAAAATACTATAAAATATGTATTTATGAAACATATTTTATCACCCTCTAGAATGAAGACTGGGACGTTTATAGGAAAATTATATTTAGCTTTACTTTTTAATCTACTTATATCCAAAATTACAATACTTTATTCTATAAAACACCCCGTATAAAGTATAAATATATAAAAAATTAAAAACTTCATTATAAAACTCGCTCTTTTTTCTGGAAATACACATATGAACTGTAGACATTGCATTGGTACCATATTCTAAGATAACACGCTGCGCATTCACCAATAATGTGAGAAGTGTTATTCCCCCCCAAGAAAACAACCTAGCTACGCGCTTGGCAAGAAGTAGCTTGTTTTAGTTTTTTAGTTTACTGTATACTCTCGTTGAATGCAGTTGTGTGTGATCTATTTAGCTGGACTTTAAAAACATTCCAGCTGTCAATTTAATAAAAACTACATTAAAAAAATATGACAAACAATATTTAACATAAAAACTAAAACTAAAATGGGCATTAATTAGATATGCATCGTAATAACAAAATTTAAAAAAAACTTTAATTAATAACAAATGAACAATTAATGAACTCCATCTACAATATAGGCTGAGAACTAAAAAGAAGTAAGTACGTATTTTGGAAATCAGATGCAATGTTAACTGAAAAGAAGAAGGACTTAAATGATCATTTTAAAAATAAGATGAAAATATGAAGAAATTATTAATAAAAGAATAGAAATTATAAATAATAGAATGAAAATTCCAACAAAATTATTTTTGGGATGTATGGAAAGGCACTAGAAGTGGCCGATTTTGCCTACTAGATTATACAAGGCATAATTTGTCCAATTGCCAGCTTTGTAGGCAAATTGAAAGTAGTTTATTTATTTATTTTATTTTTTATTTATTTCTACACCACCCAACAGAAACCAATTACAGAGTGGAAACAATCACAATATAGAAATTAGTACAAAAAGAAAAATATTGTAAATATTCAGTTGAACATAATATATGAAAAAGAAAAAAATGCAAAGTTTAGTTTAGACAGACATTACGTATACATGTAAAGCTACTATGAAATAAGTCATCTGGCCACTGAATTTATTACAAATATGACAAAGTTTGTAAACTGGCGAATTTAGTAAAACATTAGTTCGCGTAGTGAAAAATAATGTTCGTTTCGTTAAAAAAACGAATAGTTTCAACAAGGCAATCAATTCGTGCACCCGTATTTGGTGAACCGAGAGACTTTTGTAAAACGTTACTTCCTTGTGACGTTATGCGTTATTTTCTATTTGTACAAAACGGTCTAAATGCAGAAAATGGTGACGTTAAAAACAAAACAGTGGCCGAAATTGTAGAAATTGTAGAAAAGGTACAACAAATTTTGTGTAAAGCTAGCTTGCCAACCATATCAAATCAACAGTGTATTGCATTACTTAAAAAATATCAGAAACAATTTATGGACATTAAAAAATCGATAAAAAGACAAGAGAAGCTGCAAAAAATAAACTAGAGCGTTTTATAAATGAAGTTAACACTAAATTGTTTGATATATCAACATGTAAGTGCGTGGATTTTTCATGTATTTGTGAAAAGTCAAGAAAAATTCCTAAAATTGAGCAAGAATTTTTAAAATACCAAAGAACTAAGAGGTTAATCTTTCTGGGAAATGTGGACGCTGAAGCAACTAGAGTTTTACAAAAAAGGTAGGAAAAAAAAAGAAGTAAAAACCAACTTTAATATATTAAAACAAAATCTTGAACCCGAATATATTTTATCAGAGTCATCAATGCAAAGTGATGTGGATTCCGATGAAGAGTTTAATTCTACACCTTCAACCTCTACGGCAGAAATAATACCAACACTACCTTCCTTGGCAGAAGAGGCCAAATGATAGCTAGTGCAGTTCTTGAAGATGTCGGACTGATTACAAAAAGTGACATGACCTATGTCATTGACAAGTGTAAATTAGATAGTCAAACAAAAAGGGTATGACTTGATTTACAGAAAAATACACTGAAAAAGGACACTTATTAGTCCAAGCGGTGGGTAAGGAATACGGGGATCTAATCGCAAAAGGTCGGAAAGAAATGAAAGGATCACGCACTTTTCTTATGCAAACGGGAGTACCGTCAAAATGTCTTAATTTTTGATATATTTATTTACTTGATGTCCCCATCAAAAGTGTCCATGGGCCCAATCGTATCCTATGACAAGACTTTGAGATACAGGGTGTTGAAGTTAGAAATCCCTAATTCTTTAAAATGGACACCATAAATCACCCTTAAATATATTTGGAAGTTATTTGCCTATTCTGTATAGTCAAAATACATACTTAACTACTGTAATTAAAATATTGTCCCTTACAGGGTAGGGTGATTAATGATTCGGCAGATCTTTTTTGGTCAAAGTAAATACCGAAAAAAAAAATATATCACCGTCAAAGTTTCTCAATATTTGATATCGTATAGTACTCGATGTACTCGTTTAAAATTCTTATTGGTAAAATTACATCATATGACTAGTTTTCCAAATATAACCTAATATGTACCAAATATATGAATTTTAAACAAAAAAAATATACTGACAGAAGTAGATATGTTTCAGAGATATACTGTATATTAGATAATTTGACACACTGTGTTGGATTAGAAATTACTCCTTGTACCATTTGAAGGCAGCCAAAATTATTTCGTAGTTACAGGGTGATTGCGTTTAAATATGTAAGATGAAAAAATCATCAAAATGTTGAAATTGTTGGCAAAAAATAGAAAATAATTGCCTTTTAACTTTGAAGTTGTTTATCAAAAAAATCTTATTAGTTTACATACAGAGTCATACATTATTTCATTACAAAAAGTTCGTTATTTGGTAGGTCTAAGTAGGATTTTGGGAAATGAATAACGATCGGATTAAATGTTTATTTTGACTGGAGCATTGGCTCTTTATATTGCCTCTTTATGTGTATTTATATCAGATTAAGAACTCATCTGACAATCCATGTCTTAGTTTAACAAGGAAAGCAAGTAAATCTTTTTGAGCAATGTTTCTTAAGTTACCATATTGTTTTACTGGTTCACAAAATTCATATAATACTTGGAAATTCTGTTTAGAAATTGAAGTTAAATATTTAAATTCTTCTAAACTAAAAGAATTTTTGTCTTCCCAATTTTTAAATTATTATTAGCAGTAGCCGCCGCACTTAAATTAACGAAGAAGAATGGTCTATAAACAAAATGCAAACTAGCATGTAAATTAATCATTAGTAAACTTGAAGATTTAGATCAGCTGTACTCAACCTTTTTTTCTTTCGGGTCACTTAAATCTGTTTGTTATGTTTTACGGGCCACAATATTTTTGGGTGATAACTAAAGTTGCCACCTTTTTGAAATGCAAATAAAGGACAATGGTTAAAGATAGGGATCCGCTTTAAATATTTTCTGAAAAAAAATGTCCTCATGTTGTTTTAATACAGGACTGTAGCTCAACCATTTCAGTTACTAATATTCGTGTTTGGGGCTGCACAAAACAGCTTGGAGAGCCGCATGAGTCCCGCGGGCTGCAGGTTAAGTATGGCTGATTTAGATGAATGTCACAAAAATCTTCAGATATTCGGGTACATAAATATTTCAAACTAAAAAAATGTTTGCTCAGCATACTGCCGATAGTTTTCTTACATTTACTTGTGCGTTACAAATTATACAGTTACGAACTGAGTGGGGTGTTAAAACATTAAGTCTTAGGCAATTTGGATCATTTTCAATATTTCTAAGTTCCTGTGTAATTGCGTGATAACAGTTTAAACATAATCTTACTTCTTGTAGATTAGCGATTGCAAGATGTCCGGCAGCTTGTCTTCTTAAATTAGCAACGTTAAGCACATCTATATTATTGTCTTAGTTTGAACGAATAGTGAGTCGAAGTTGAAAGTGTCTATTGCAAACATAACAGCTTATCCTATTTGCAAACGCCATACTTGCAACAATATTTATTTAAAACACTAATACAGAACGGTCTAATGCTCACCTAAAGTAATACAAACGTCATTTATTATAAAAGTCAGCAATAGATGGATGTTCAATTATTCTGAAAATATTTAATCATGAATATATAAATCAAGTGTAAGCGTTTATATATCCTATAAGGTTTTTGGCGTATTCACCACTTTTTAGAATTTACTAATAAAATCTATCAATCTTCTAAAACTCATAGGTTACAAAATATACAGGGTAATCAATTTTTGTGATAATCTTCGGAAAAATTATATATTATCACAGTAGATATTAAAAAGCATGCAGGCAGCCTTACGCTTTATATTTTATCATTACGAATATACAGGGTGATTCTTAACACGGTACCAGACCAAAAACGATTTAAAATGCATTGGTTGTGTCGATTACAACAAGCTATAACACTTTACGTCTGAAGTAAAAAATTACGGAGTTACAGGATATTAAAGAATAACTATATTTCCAAGTTTAAATATTTATGGCGTTATAATTATTAAATACGTAACAAAACGACTTGCATGCCTTTGCATAATGACAATATAAAAACAGGCCGGTGATTCGAAAATTACGAATATTTTATTAACCTGTATTCATGTCATATTGTTTTGAAAATCCCTTGAAAAATCAAGAGAGGAACAGGTAAGCTGTAAACTATAAAAATATCAACAATTGTTTCGTGAAAATTAGAATAATATAGCTGCTCGACTTATTTTAAATCTTTGAATGACCAATAACATGGAAATACTATTTCTTATATGAATGTGTACCAATACGTAGATATGACATTTATACTTCATTGTGTGCCTAACTATTACTCAATGAATTTCATAGAAGAAAACTCGCAATGAATAAGAAGACAGTTAAGGAGTTGATAATTTCTCAGATTTTTCTGCTCATTGACTACTTTGTTCTGAGGATCCATTAAATGTTTTTAATTTCTAGTTATTAAAAAGCTATGTCAGTTTGACAAAGTTTGTTATTGCCTATTTAAAATATTACTGTATGTACATTTATAATCTTTTTTCAATAAAGATCTCACAAGCAATTTATTTTCTACTATTTGGCAATAATTTTATATATTATTGATTTTTTCACCTTGCAAGTTCAACTGTAACCACCTTTTAGGGGATGCGACTTAAAACAAAATGTATTCGGGGCTTTACCTCATTGGTGGCGTGGAATAGAGCTTATTTAAATATATAATACAAATAGGCACTTAAGACAATACTCAAGCCAAATAAACCTGTAATCCGATCATAATTTATCTACATCCTACTTAGACCTACCGTATAATCAACTTCTTTGTACATGAATAATGTATGACCCAGTATGTGGACTTATAATATTTTTTTGATGAACTCACAAGGTAATTATTTTCTATTCTTTGGCAACAATTTCAACATTTTGTTGACTTTTATATCTTACATATTCAACCACAATCACCTTGTAAGTTCGAAATTTTTGTCTGTTTCAAATAATACAAGGGTTATATTCCTAATCTAAACACATTGTGTCAAAATATTTAATATAAGATAGTTCTGTTGAAAATATCTACTTATGTCAGTATATATTTATTGTTTAAAATTCATTTATTTGGTATCTACTTGTTATATTTTGTGAACCAATAGAACAATATTATGGTAACTTAAGAAGCATTGCTCGAAAAGCTTTACTTGCTTTCCTTGTTAAACTAAGACATGGATTGTCAGATGAGTTTCCAATCTGATATAAATATACATAAAGAGGCAATATAAAGAGCCAATGCTCCAGTCAAAATAAACTTGTAATCCGATCATTATTCATTTCCCTAAATCCTACTTAGACCTACCGTATAACGAACATTTTTTGTAATGTAATAATGTATGACTCTGTATCCTGGACTTAGACAGTCCAAAAGATTCATAGAGGGGCCATCCACGAGCAGACAACATCAACGGCTAAACCTTAGCAGAAGCGAACTCAAGGCCGTAATAGGACTCCTTACGGGACACTGCGGCCTTAGAAGACACCTAAATCTCTTAGGGATATCTGATGACTCCCTATGCAGAATATGTGAAGAGGAGGACGAAACTCCTATTCACATACTATGCCACTGCCGGAACCTTAAATGGGAACGGGAATGGTACTTCGGGGTACAATATCCGGAACCTGAAGAAATCGCGAAAGCGCCCATCAGACATATTCTTGAATTCATAGAAACTGTGAGGGGTACAATAAGCCTAGAGCTTCAGTACAAGTGGGCTTTGAACTACGCCCTAATTCAGATGATGATGATGATGACTCTGTATGTGAACTAAAAAGATTTTTTTGATAAACAACTCCCAAGTTAAAAGGCAATTATTTTCTATGTTTTGCCAACAATTTCAATATTTTGATGATTTTTTTCACCTTATATATTTAAACGAAATCACCCTGTACTTACGAAATAATTTTGGCTGCCCTCAAATAGTACAAGGGGTAATTTCTAATCCAACACAGTGTGTCAAATTATCTAATATTCAGTATATCTCTGAAACATATATACTTATATCAGTATATTTTTTTTGTTTAAAATTCATATATTTGGTACATAATAATAATAATAATTAATAATAATAATAATAATAATAATAATAATAATAATAATAATAATAATAATAATAATAATAATAATAATAATAATAATAATAATAATAATAATAATAATAATAATAATAATAATAATAATAATAATAATAATAATAATAATAATAATAATAATAATAATAATAATAATAATAATAATAATAATAATAATAATAATAATAATAATAATAATAATAATAATAATAATAATAATAATAATAATAATAATAATAATAATAATAATAATAATAATAATAATAATAATAATAATAATAATAATAATAATAATAATAATAATAATAATAATAATAATAATAATAATAATAATAATAATAATAATAATAATAATAATAATAATAATAATAATAATAATAATAATAATAATAATAATAATAATAATAATAATAATAATAATAATAATAATAATAATAATAATAATAATAATAATAATAATAATAATAATAATAATAATAATAATAATAATAATAATAATAATAATAATAATAATAATAATAATAATAATAATAATAATAATAATAATAATAATAATAATAATAATAATAATAATAATAATAATAATAATAATAATAATAATAATAATAATAATAATAATAATAATAATAATAATAATAATAATAATAATAATAATAATAATAATAATAATAATAATAATAATAATAATAATAATAATAATAATAATAATAATAATAATAATAATAATAATAATAATAATAATAATAATAATAATAATAATAATAATAATAATAATAATAATAATAATAATAATAATAATAATAATAATAATAATAATAATAATAATAATAATAATAATAATAATAATAATAATAATAATAATAATAATAATAATAATAATAATAATAATAATAATAATAATAATAATAATAATAATAATAATAATAATAATAATAATAATAATAATAATAATAATAATAATAATAATAATAATAATAATAATAATAATAATAATAATAATAATAATAATAATAATAATAATAATAATAATAATAATAATAATAATAATAATAATAATAATAATAATAATAATAATAATAATAATAATAATAATAATAATAATAATAATAATAATAATAATAATAATAATAATAATAATAATAATAATAATAATAATAATAATAATAATAATAATAATAATAATAATAATAATAATAATAATAATAATAATAATAATAATAATAATAATAATAATAATAATAATAATAATAATAATAATAATAATAATAATAATAATAATAATAATAATAATAATAATAATAATAATAATAATAATAATAATAATAATAATAATAATAATAATAATAATAATAATAATAATAATAATAATAATAATAATAATAATAATAATAATAATAATAATAATAATAATAATAATAATAATAATAATAATAATAATAATAATAATAATAATAATAATAATAATAATAATAATAATAATAATAATAATAATAATAATAATAATAATAATAATAATAATAATAATAATAATAATAATAATAATAATAATAGTCCCAATACTCACTTACAGCTT
The DNA here is from genome assembly GCA_927349885.1 of Psylliodes chrysocephalus. Lineage (NCBI taxonomy): Eukaryota > Metazoa > Arthropoda > Insecta > Coleoptera > Chrysomelidae > Psylliodes > Psylliodes chrysocephalus. The sequence goes on along the minus strand of OV651829.1, from coordinate 2,139,640 downwards.
TGGTGTTATCCATTGGACGCAAACAGACATAAACGAACTACAAAGGATAACAAACAAATCACTGACAAATGCCAGATTCCACCATCCAAAATCCGCCATCGAACGGCTTACGTTACCTCGCACGGAAGGTGGGAGAGGGTTAATTGATATCAACAACTTACTGAGTAAACAGAAAAACATTCTAAAAAAATACTTCCTTGAAAAGCAACAGACTTCAGAAATGCATCTTGCTATTGTAACAATTGACGATAACTATTCACCGCTTAATTTATGTAAAGACGGTGAATTTTCAATCACAAGCAACGCCGAGAAACATCAAGCTTGGCTCCAAAAAGCGCTACATGGAAAACATGCACAGGCACTAAACCAACCACATGTCGACAAGATTGCATCCAACGCATGGCTTTCTTACAGTTCTCTATTTCCGGAAACAGAAGGGTTTATGATGGCCATCCAAGATCAAGTGATAAGTACAAAAAACATGTTATAAGGGATGGCACCGAAGATAACGCATGTAGAAGATGTAAATCTGCCGTTGAAAATATTCAACATATAATTTCCGGATGCCAAGTACTAGCACAAACGGAATATAAAGTTAGACATGATAATGTCGCGAAAATATTGCATGATCAGTTGTCAGTAAAATATAAATTAAAAGAAAAAACCACTCCCTACTACAAGTGTAATCCTCCAAAAATTTTAGAAAATAGTTCAGCTCGAATATACTGGGATCGAGGACTCTTAACCGATAGAACAGTATCTCACAATAGGCCAGATATAACAATCTTTGACAAAGATAATAATACTGCGTTCTTGATAGACGTTTCTATTCCAAATACAGGCAATACTCAAGCAGCATATGCTGAAAAAATTAGAAAATATGCTGAATTACTTCTTGAAGTAAAACAGCTATGGCAGGTTAAAGCAGTATACATCTTGCCCGTAATAATATCTGCTACAGGAGTAGTACCACGCAATCTCCATGAAGCTCTGACAAAGACATGGGTCCTCTGATACTACACCCAAGTTTGCGACCTTGGGAGGTTGCCGCTCGAGGAGTGGAGAAATAAAAACTCGCGACGCTTTTCGGGAAATAGCGCCGTTGTGGTAAGTGCTGTCGAAAAAATTCAAATAAATTATGTACAGGACAAAATCATGCACAATTTTTACCTATACATTTTTTGTCTGCGACCAATAGTTCCCACTCTACAACGCGCCAAAGTAGGGGGTTGATTTGCAATGTTCAACAAACTGAGAATTTGGATACTTTTGGTCATATATAATAAATGCTATGCTGTTTTGAAACGCGCCCCTACATACTCCGATATAAAGATTTTGTATTTATCGGAATCTACAGTCAATATTTCCTTATTATTGTTGACTTAGGCGCCAAATTTATTATTTTTGTGCATTAGTTGTCATAACATATCATATTTGTTGTATAGCATACGTGACCATTGTTCGGCCTCAACTTATTATTTATTAATATTTACGAGTATGTAATATATTAATTCTTTTCCGTGCTACATAGTAAATTGTGGATAAAATTTGCAATTTGTTAATATGTAAAGGCTAAAAGAGGCAGGTACCTTCTCAAAGAAACCACCACTCGAAGCAGCAGTGCAGCACTGCAGCACTGATATACTCTTCGATAAATCCATAATTCCAACTGTATCGCAAGAACAATTTTTATCGAACAACTTCAACAAGATGTTGGCGATCGAAGACGCGGATTCATTAATTGTGCAGACTGTCATCGAACTTGCTCTCTCTTTTTCCTCCGTATTCGTTATTGGAGGAGATGTAGATTTGCTTGTGTTGTTGACTGATAAATCCAGAGATATCTCGAATATTTATTTGCGCAAGCCGGATAAAGGGAAAAAGGAGGATGTGTTCTATTCGCCTCAGAGTTTACAATATAGCGATACTGTAGCGAAAAGTATGTTATTTCTGCATGCCTTCAGTGGACGTGACACTACATCGGCGTTATTCATCAAGACAAAATTCGATTCCTCAAAACTTTGGAAAAAAATCCAACATTAACAGACGTGATTCAGGTATTTTACGACCACAATGCCGAATTAACCGAAGTCGTTGCCGCTGGCAAACTGTTTATGTTGAGGCAGTATGATGCAGAAAGGGAATATCGCAAGTTAGACTCTCTGCGGTATACATACTTTGTACGGGCCGTCACAAAAAAATCATTCAATTTAGCGGCGCTGCCACCAACATCAGATGTGTGCCATCAACAAATAAGAAGTCTACTACTAAGCTTTAAGACTGAACTTCTTCAAGAAATAATAAGCACTAAACAAGAACTAAAAAATTCGATTGAAGCGTCAGAAGCGCGAATAGCACTGAGTATTGAAAAACAGAATAGAAGAATCAGCAATCTAGAAGTAGAAAATCAACATCTTAAAGAGAAATTGGAAAACATTGAAAGAAATCAAAAACGTAACAATATAATAATTTTCGGATTAAACAAACCAAAATTTGAAAGAAGTGTGGCCTTCATCTGTGAGGAAATAAAACGATTACTCCAAATAGATTTATTTGAACAGGATATCTCTAACTTATATTCGTTAGGAAATTCAGACACCTCTCCATTAAAATTAGAATTAATCTCGTCACTAAAAAAGAAACAAATATTTCAAAACTGCAACAAATTAAAATCAACTAATATAAAAATTGTACAGGATCTCACAGAAATACAACGAGAGGAAATAAAAATTTTAACGAATTATTTAAAAGAGGCCCGCAGAAACGCCAACGAAAGAAGGGAGGAAAATTATACGTTGGAAATAAATCCTATACAGCAGAAGAACTACAGAACTCTATACTTCCAAAAGAACAAAGCCAATCACTTAGTGCACCATCCACTCCTTCAAATAATTCAAATAATACGGAAAATAATTTAGAGGACCTCAACAATAGAGACCGTGATACAACAAACATTCAAACAGAAGATAAACCGGATGAAAAAAATACGGCAACTCCAAAAAGTAAAAATCAGAAACCCAAACCCACTCTGCCAAAAAATCCTATTCCAAAGAACCAATTTGAAAAAAGGACAAGATCTGGATCAAATTCTAAACAAATCTAAATTAATTTTTACTAATATAAAGCAAATACCCTTTATGAAACTGTGACTAAAGTAAATCTAAGAATTTTGGTTAACTGTTTATTACATTTTTTTTTATTATTTTTAAACTAGATATAAAATTAGTATAATTAACAAAATCAGATATGGATCAATATATACATGATTTCAAACTAGATCCTGTAAAAACTTACACCTTAGATACAGAAATTGAATGTAAAGAAATTTTAAAGGTCAACAAACTAAATAACAATTTTAAAATGATACGCAATAATATACGGAGTGTGCACAAAAATATAGATGAATTCAAAATATTTTTAAAAAACATTGATGAAGAATTTGATTGTATTGTTTTTACAGAAACTAGAATATTATCAGACTGCACTTTATATAACCTACCGGGTTACAATATGATCTATAACGAAGGAGATTATAATCAAAATGATGGAGTATTGATGTACCTAAAGAGTAAATATGATTATGAGTATGAAATTGTACAATTAGGTAACATTAAAATTCTTAAAACTAAAGTTAATCTAATCGAAAAGAACATAGTAATAAGTGCACTCTACAGATCACCAGCTTCCAATATAAAGGAGTTTAATCAAATATTGCAAAACTACTTAGAAAACAATCAAACAGAATCTGAACATTTTTATTTGTTTATAGGTGATATAAATATTAATATCCTTGAATCAGATGACAACTGTATTGAATACTTAAATATTCTTAGTGAATTCGGTTATATCTCTACAATTATCGAACCTACCAGACTTGATAATTGCCTAGACCACATTTTTATAAAATCTAAAACTTTTATTTCAGATATGATTATTCCGATTATAGTAAAAAGCAATGTAACAGATCACTTTACAACAATACTTCAAATTGTCTTACATGAGAACATAAAAATTCCTTCAGAAGTTATGGTCAAAAAATTTTTAAATGTTAAAAAATTAATACAAAATGTTTCTCAAATCAGCTGGAAGTCTGTGGACACAGAGACTGATCCAAATACTGCAATAAGCATATTCATTAAAATATTTTCTGAAAACATTAACAAATCTTTAGAAATAAAAAAATGTACAAGAAAAAATTCTAAACTTGCGCCATGGATTACAAATGGCTTGCTAACATCTATAAATAAAAAGAGTGATTTGTTTAAAAAAAACTATAAAGTTTCCTAATAACGAACCAATAAAAAAAGAGTACAAATTATATAGAAATAAACTTACAAATATCTTAAATAAAACAAAAGCTAATTACTACATACAACAGATAGAAAGAAATGCAAATAATTCAAAACACCTATGGGACGTTGTAAAAAATCTAAGTAAATCTAATAACAAATAAACCATCAAACAAATAAAAAAAGAAAATGGAGATTTACTTACTGATTCTGTTGAAATCGCTAACGAATTCAATAGGAGATTTACGGAAATGGGGAAAAATCTTGCTGAAAAAATAAAATGGGACCCAAATTTTAAATTACGGGAGAACAGAATACCTTCTAGTATAAGTTTATTTCCTACTTCACCAACAGAACTCAAAGTTATAATACACGAACTAAAAGATAAGAAATCTACAGGTATAGATGATATTCGTTCAGAAACTATAAAAACAGTGGCCGATTTTATAGTGGCTCCGCTTGCCTACATCGTAAATCTCTGCTTAGAGAATGGAATTTGGCCTGATTCATTCAAAAAAACAGTTGTTATTCCTTTTTATAAAAAAGGAGATAAAACTGTAGTCACGAATTATCGTCCAATATCCCTTATTACCAACTTGTCAAAGATTTTTGAAAAATTACTAAAAAAACGGTTATTATCATACATAGACAAACATGACCTAATTTCAAGTAGGCAATATTGTTTTAAAGAAAACACGTCCACTGAAGATGCAGTATTAGCTCTTACAGATAAAGTACACCACGCGCTAGAGAAAGGAAACCCTTGTTTATGTATTTTCATTGATTTTGCGAAGGCCTTTGACACGGTAAGCCATCAGCAACTCCTGGATACTCTTGAATCCATTGGTCTTAGAGGAAAATGTTTACTTTGGTTAGAAAGCTATTTAAATAATAGATATCAAGCAGTAAAAGTTAATGGTACAACAAGTAATACAAAACCTATCGACTATGGGGTACCACAAGGTACGGTTCTAGGACCGATCCTCTTTAACTTGTATATAAATAGTATATTTAGTCTTAATACAACAGGAGATATACTGGGTTATGCTGATGACACAGCGGTTTTTTATAAGGCTGATACCTGGATCGAATTAAAACATAAAGCAGAAAAGGATTTTCTATATCTGATCAAATGATTTAACTATAAGCTACTTACCATAAATATGGATAAAACACATTTTCTACCCTTTAGCTGCACCAACACGAATATCTGCCCCTATCAGCAACTTAGAATTAACAAAAATGATACTTCCTTCAAAGTTAATGCTATAAAAAATACTAAATATCTAGGAGTGATTATTGATACTCATCCTAAATGGGATATTCATATAAAATTTGTAATAAAAAAATTACAATCAATTTTATATAAATTTAAGTACCTGAATAAATACCTCCCATTAAAAGCAATAAAAATACTATATTTTGCATTGGTTGAAAGTCATCTGCGGTATGGAATAGTGGTCTGGGGAAGTGCACTTAGAGTACACATTAATCCACTTGAAATTATACAAAAACGATTTTTGAAATTAATTTTATCCAAAAATAGAAGGTACTCTTCTGACATGTTATTCAAAGAAAGTCACATTTTGGATCTACGCCAACTATTTTACCTAGTAGTGAATACAAAATTTCATTTCTCTACCGATAAATATACCTTACTACATACCTACAACACAAGACAGAAAAATAACACAATTCCACCCACTGTAAAAAAATCTTTATCACAACGATCATATTCATACTTGTCAAATAAAATATATAATTATGTTCCTTCTCATTTAAAAAATATAAAGAACAAAACTAGTTTTAAGAAGAAATTAAAATTTCACTTAGTACAATCGGATAGAAAAATAATATCCGAACTCATAGAAAAAAATTAAAAAAAAATTAAATAAATAAGAATGTGTCACGATTTTGAAATATACTCTTCTTCTAAGATCCTTATTGTTTACCCCAATACTTACTCTGTTAACTTTATATGCCATTATTAATATTACAGTTTTAGAATTTTACCATAGTATTAAGAAATGTATTTATATTTTATTATGTATTATGTATTATGTATTTCTGTCGAAACAAGTAAATTTTTTACTTATCGACTTAACCACTTTATTTATTATGATTTATATGTTAAATTATTAGTATCTTGTATTTTATATATTATTTATGATAATTAAAGTTTTTTATTATTATTATTATTATTATTATTATTATCATTCATTGCGTACTTATTGTCAAGTACAGAGCTGGCGGGGAGTTCAGGAACCTCCAGAAGATCATGGATGGCAAAGAACAACCACATGACTGGACGCAGTACGGATGGCAAAGGAACCAGCTCCAGATGTTTTACTTAAGAGCATCTTGTGCAGATGCAAGTAAGGTTGCCGTAAAATAGGATTGACATGTTCGATTCTGTATTTAAACTGTGCTGGGATGTCATGCGAAAACATTCCGGACCTGATTGCGTTAGACGATGACAATTCAGAAGATGCCGAAAACGTTCGCGATCAGTTACAGGACGATAAAGACCAAACATACAACGCCGAGTTTGACGAATAAACCCAAATATAAACTGTGAATTGGGCCTCTTGGGATACCACTTAAAAAAAACACACCGATCAGCTCTACCTCAAGGATGGTGTGGAAACTAGTTGAAAATAATACTTTCTTGTATTATGTATGCACAAAAAGAATAAATTTGGCGCCTAGGTCAACAATAATAAGGACATATTGATCGTAGATACTGATAATTACAAAATATTTACTTCAGAATATGTAGAGGCGCGCTTCAAAACATCATATTATTTATTAAATACGACCAAATGTATCAAATCGGGCATCTGCAGACACAGAAATAATTACTCTTTTAGAAAAAAAATATTACATAATTGTTTCATAGCGATCTTCGTCTTAATCCGCGCTGAAATTTTCATTTTGTTGCAAATCAATCCCTTATTTTGGCACGCGTCGTAGAGCGGGAACTATTGGTCGCAGACAAAAGAATGTACAAGTCAAAATTGTGCACGATTTTGTCCTGTACCTATTTTGTTTGAAATTTTTTTTTGATTACACTTACCACAACGGTGCTATTTTCCGAAAAGCGTCGCGACGCAAAGTTTTCATCCCTCCACCCATCGAGCGACAACCCCCCGATGTCGCAAACTTTGGTACAGTATCAGGGGACCCATCCCACCAAATTTCATTTCTTTCCAACCTTTTGCGAATAGAAACCACCCACCGCTTGGACTATTATCCCCAAGCACTATATTTTGATGGCCTTTAAAAAACAGAGAGATAGGTCATCGAGAAAAATTGTTGTAAAAGCACATAATTACAGGAACCAGGTAGCGATTATATCGGACATGTAACATCTGAAAATGGTACTACTAATAATATTGCTTTAAGCATTTCAAATTATATTGCAGAAGTTGGTATATTACAATCGGACCTAATTGCTATTGGCTGCGATGGTACAGCAGTAAATACTGGAAGCAAAGGAGGTGTTATACGTTTGTTAGCATTACATCTCAAACGACCGTTGCAATGGCTAAAATGTCAGTTACACGCTATATGGATGGAAATACCACAGGACCGGTTTCACTGCCAGGTCCTGTTGGAAAACTTTTTGAGTCTGGTGAACAATTACCGCTATAAGAAAATTGAGGTCAAGTTACCGAAGGTTGATATGGAAAAACCAACATTATTTGTACCAGATATGTAATGTTATATCTGATGGAAAGTGTCCAACTAACTTAGCCAACAAATTTCCAGTAAAGATGTCCCACGCACGATGGCTCACTACAGCTAACTATTTATTACGGGGTTATATCGGAAATAAGAAATTATCTAATAATCTAAAAATTCTTACAGAGTACATTATGAAAGTATATCCAAAGGTTTGATTCTGTATCAAAACTGCACCTTTATGTACTTCCGGGGCTTATCATTTCTTGAAAATAATTTATTATTTAGGACATTTAAATGACGAATTAAGAGCAGTAGTTGACCCCGTAATACAACGAAATGGTTTTAATGGCCACATTAAAAATATATTAATTTCAACGATCTTTGATTTACGTCAATATATACGAGAACTGGGATTTAGAAGAATATAAAATTGTAGATCCAAAGAAAAGAAAAACAAACAATCAAATTATGTCGTCAGAAAATTTGAGATTTCTAGATTTAATTTTAATGCCGAAAAATACTTTCATTTGATAAACTGGCAAGAGTGTACCATTACAGAACCTTCGATGACCAAACACCTAACAGACAAAGAAATTCAAGATTTTATTGAAACTGGTAATTTGCTAGTGAAAAATCTCTGGAAATTACCTTGCCACACACAGGCTGTTGAGAGAGGTGTTAAATTGGCGACAGAAGCATCATTGGTAATCTGTGGTCACAATAATAGAGATGGTTGGATACGTACAACAATAGCATCTAGAAAAACCATGCCAAAGTATGACACCAAATCAGATTATTTAGTTGAAAACAATAGCTAAAAATAAATAATTCATATAGGTATTATTTGATTCCTACAGATTACATCCTAATATTTATTTCTCCTTCCTTGTAATTAGCGATGTAAACAAACTAAATTAATACATAGCTAAATAAATAATATTTATATCATAAAGTAAGTGACAAGCTATCCTTATATTAGTATATTACAAATAATTTAATTTTAGCGAGTTTTAAGGGGTCGGCAGGGGTTTTAAATATATTACAAACTTAAAAATATTTGTTATGGGAATCTAACAAAATGTTTAACAGTACAGGCATATTAATTTTATGAGTAAATAATTTTAAAATTTTTAGGGGCCTGGCGAGAGGTCTAAATATTTAAAAAAAAAAACTTTTTTCTTAACATTATATACCATTTCCCAACTTTTTTTACTACAGGCATTTTATAACAACAAAAAAAGTAAGAAAACGTCCCTCCTCAATGACTAACAATACTGGAATAATTGAAAGAATCTATTAAAGAGCAAAATGATGCAATTCAACCGGAAATCCTAAATAAAGCTGCGAATATTTTGGAGGAACGATTGGTCATTGTACAGCATTAAAATGGACGCGTATCGCACATTTGCAATAACTACTGCTGGAAAGAAGAATTCGCATTATTTAAGCAATCAAATTCCGTATGTTGTTAACTTAATTTGTTAAAAATACATAATAAGCTAAAATATATCCCTTACCTCGTATAATCCTGAATAAAACTTACATTTGCTACAATTTTAGAATAAACATTAAAAGATCGGACCAACAAAAATCTGAACATTGTCATCCACATAAGAATCGCCATATTTCCAACATATAACTTTATAAAAATATCAAGGTAGGTAGGTAAAGCTGATAAAATATCTGGAACCATATTTGTTTTTAAATAATACCTACAAATAGTAAAATGTTTTTATATAATTTACAATATTTAAGAAATATACGGAAGCATAGAAAGGCCACAAAATATTTTTCTCAGTAAAATCAGTTTTTTCGAAAACTGTCATTAAAAATAGATTTTTATAAGATATTTATTAATTGTGAAAACAACTGCATTATTTTATGTAATGAGTGAATATTTGTGGGACGAACAATCTATATTACTTTATTTTGTTGCATAACTTTACTCATTTCATTGACAGATCGAAATATTAATATTAATTTATTCGCAATGACTTGTAGTGTGTTTATGTTGCTTGTTAAAGTTATTTTGTTTCTAGAAAGTGAGTTATTTTGTCGGGTATTGTGTTTTATTTTGTGCTGATTTAGAATGGAAAATAAGGACCAAAACAATATTATTACTATTAGGTTGTTCTCTTTTTATAACTCAACTCTTTGATATAAACTTTCAATAATAATGTATTATTAATTTTTAAACCAAAAAAGTTTATTTTTCTTTCTTTTTCGCAACTGGTGATATAATGAATTTTTCGTAAGCATTTTCATATTGTTCAACATTATGAAATTGGTTGCGTAAAGCAGATCATTTTTACACTTGCTGCAATAACAAAAAATTTATTTTATCTGTGAAAATAAAAAAACGTTTTTACATACAGAATGACTAAAATATACACTAGTGGATAACATAATCAGTTCACATTTGTTTATTATTGTCAACAAAAACATTATTTAAAACATTTTAATTTAAACTTAGTAAATTATCCGTGTAAATGTTCTAGCCCCGAATAATGTTTTTATTTTTTATCGTTTTATTTATATAAAATTTTGCTACGGTCAGGAAATTATCCTTATTCTATTATTCTTAGTTGTAAGTCTGAATTATCTATTATTCTTAGTTATAAATCGGAAAAATCTATTATTCTTAGTTCTTAGTCGGAAAAATCTATTATTTTAAGTCACGAGTGAAAAAAATAGATTTTTTTCTACGATAACTATCCAAAGTAGGCTTTTGCGCATTCAAATCTAACTGGAAAGTTGATGTTTTCCATGAATTGTCATAGTTTGACTTTATTGCCGCATATAGGCGGAAAGTTACTTTTTGCACAATCATATTTTCATTAGAAAATTTCATTAAAAAAGTGGTTATTATAAAACTAATCGATATTTGAAAAGAAAATATATACTAATCTGAATCTTTTAGTTGAACATTTAATACCGAATTTCATTTCCCTTAATATTTAAATGATAATTATTTAAAATTATTTTTATTATTATTATTATTATTATTATTATTATTATTATTATTATTATTATTATTATTATTATTATTATTATTATTATTATTATTATTATTATTATTATCATTATCATTATTATTATTATTATTATTATTATTATTATTATTATTATTATTATTATTATTATTATTATTATTATTATTATTATTATTATTATTATTATTATTATTATTATTATTATTATTATTATTATTATTATTATTATTATTATTATTATTATTATTATTATTATTATTATTATTATTATTATTATTATTATTATTATTATTATTATTATTATTATTATTATTATTATTATTATTATTATTATTATTATTATTATTATTATTATTATTATTATTATTATTATTATTATTATTATTATTATTATTATTATTATTATTATTATTATTATTATTATTATTATTATTATTATTATTATTATTATTATTATTATTATTATTATTATTATTATTATTATTATTATTATTATTATTATTATTATTATTATTATTATTATTATTATTATTATTATTATTATTATTATTATTATTATTATTATTATTATTATTATTATTATTATTATTTTTTTTTTTTTTTTTTGAGGGTGTTGAAATGCTTTTACGCACGCCGTCTGTATGCCCAGCACGGTTGTGAGGGACTCGGTCCGGACCCCTACCCACTAAACACTCACCCTCTCTAGACACCAAGTCACCGGAACCATCTGAGTTGATATCGTCTTCAGTGACTGGCGCTGACTATATATTGTTTATATTTTCTCTTATTTGGAAATTTCGTTCATCTTCTTCTTTTTTGCACATTATATCGGTAACGAACCTATTAACAGCCCACCAGTTTTTTTCGTTCCTTATCATGTTTGCGACAATATTTTCTGGGGTTGCAACTACGCCAATTTGATAGGATAACCTGTCTCTTTTTTCTTTCCATTTTTCACATTCAAAAATTGTATGTTCTACATCATCTACCTCATCTTCACAGTAGAGACAATTGACTGTTCGACTTTTTTTAAATCTATGGGCATATTTTTTAAAAACTCCATGACCTGAGAACATTTGTGTCAAATGGTAATTTAATTTACGATGCTTGCATCCAACCCATGAGTCTAGGTCTTGGATTAGTCGTTTAGTCCATTGAGCCACAGATGACTCCCTGTTCCACGACTCTTGCCACTCTCTAATCAGTTGTGCTCTGATCCTAGGTCTTCTTTCGGTCTCATTTTCCTCTCTATACTCCCAGTTTAATGATCTTTCTCTCACCAGCAGACTCATAGGTAGTTCGCCCGTAATGGCTTGGAGAGCTTTAGTCGATACCGTTTTATATGCTGAGCAGATCTTTAGCAACATCTTTCTTTGTGTTTTTTCCAACATATCTCTATACTTCGCAAACTGTAATCCACCTTGCCAGATTGATGCCCCATATAACACTGTGGAATTAAATACACCATTTAGCAAACGTCTCTTACAGTAACTTGGAGCATTAACATTTGGCATTATTTTTTGAAGGTTGCTTGCTACTTTGTTTGACTTTTCTACTACCTTTTCTACGTGTGCTTTATAGTTCAGCCTGTCATCAATCCAGATACCGAGATATTTCATGTTACTAACAGGGTTTATAGTTGTATTTTCCATTTACTATGATAGCTTCGGTCTTTTCGGGGGCCACCTTTAAATTATTATTTTGCATCCATTCTGCGATCCGTTGTAAAGATTCATTTGCTTTAGTTATCAACTGCTGTGATGTATTTGCTGTTATAATAAGAGCAAAATCGTCGGCATAACCCGCTGAGTAACAACCTTCTGGTAGTTGCATTTCTAACACTGTATTATACATTACATTCCACAGTGTAGGGCCGATAACTGACCCCTGCGGAACTCCCATGTATACATCCAGCATCTCTTGTTTGGTGATTAAAAGCTTTCTATCTTTAAAGTAGTCTTCTACCAGTCGAATGATATAATTACTTATACCGATTTCTTCTAGCCTATGAATAATTCTTCCCCAAGAGGCGGTATTAAATGCATTTTGGACATCTATGGCGATTAGAGAGGACCATTTCCCATTTTTAAGTTTTTCGGTCACATATTCCAAGGCCTGTATGGTAGATAACTGTCTTTCAGAGAGTCCTCCTTTTTCCCTCAACTCTTCTTCCAATCTATCTCTAATCATTATTTCGAATAATTTACCAAACGTGTCTATGAGACAGATTGGTCGGAAAGTTGGTTTTCCTTCGCTATCTACTTTCCCTTTTGGAATGAGTATGACCTTGGTTGTTTTCCACGCCTTAGGCAGGCCTTGGTTTTTTAGTATGATGTTCATAATTTCTTTGACCAGTTCGCAAGCCCATTTTATAACCTCTTTAACGCTTTCTGAAATTATGCCGTCAGGTCCCGGCGCTTTTCTGGCTTTTAAAATCTCACCTGCCCTTTGAATTTCAGATTCGGTAAAAAGATTTATGTTCTCATCAGGAGCTCTGATTTCGTGTACCTCATCGCTAATGGGGAACAGTCTTCTTATTATTGATCTTTTTTCTTCGTCCAACAAGCTATAAGGAGCCTCTGGTTTTTTTAGTCTCTTTACGACAATTCTGTAACCCTCCCCCCAGATGTCATTTTCTAAATCTGTGCAAAGATTTCTCCAGCAATCCCTTTTGGATTTGGTTATTTGCTTCCTTAGTGTTTTCCGGCTATTCTTCAGTGACCTTTCTAAGTTTTTAATCTCTTGTACAGTTGCGTTCGCGTTGTTAGTTCTTGCCCTGGTCAAACGTCGCCGTATTTGATTAGCTTTTTTTCTGCTTTCTTCTATATCTTCATTCCACCAGTAGGGTTGAGTACGTCTGTGGCTCATTCTGCTAGTGCTTTTTACCTGTGCTTTCTTAACTACTGAAAAGAAGCTCTCTGGATTTCTAGTATCTATTTGATTTCTAGTCTCATTTATTGAGTTTCTGAATTCATTTTTATTAAACCATGGTGTGCCTGGTTCTTGATATTTTTTTCGAGTTATAACATTTTTTATTTCGTAGGCTATATATTTATGAAGGCTTAAGCTTTCATCGTCTAGGACTTTCCAGTTTGTAATGTGTCTAAGAGTGTTATGTGTTGTTATTGTTACATCGATATGTGATCTTGTTTCCCCTCGTACAAAAGTTGGTTCGTCCCCTTGATTGGCAACTTCAAGATCCAGGCTCGCTAGCCATTCCGAGAGTATTTCTCCTCTTGGATCTGTGCGTGGGGCACCCCATAAGGGAGATTTCGCGTTTAGGTCTCCTGCGACGATGACTTTTCTTCCGGATTTCATTACTTCGTCCATAATAGCATCTATTCTGCGACTATATTCATCATTTGGGAGGTTTGGTGAAACATAACAACTGAAGATTGTTACTTCTTTAAGAGTTAGTTTAACGTAGCTGTTGCCAATCTTATGACTCGAGGCTTTTATATTTTTGTTTAGGCATAATATAGCGCTATCTTTACGTGTATCAACTAACCATCTTGGATTTTCAACAATTTTCTTATTTGGTTCAGACGCCAAAATAATATCCGCCTTAAGATTTATTGCAGTTTGATAAGCTAAATCATGTGCTGCTCTGGATCGACCGAGGTTTATTTGGAGGATTTTCATGTAAGTATCAGTTTTGTGATAGAGGGTAAGTAAACTAAATGTAATAACTAAATAGATAAATAAATTAGACAAAAACAAGTGAATATGTCGACGGCAAAAGTTACTTAAACAGACAATTAAAATATGTAGAAAATATAAGTAGAAATATGTATATATGTGTAAAGTTATAGAGGTGAAAGTACTTTAGTAGTATGTTTTCCTTATCTCCTGCCGTAGAGCTTTTTTATATTTCGGGCATTGAAAATCTCTGTGTCCTTCGTTCTCACATGTCCAGCAATACTCGGTGTCGCTCTTACAATCTGGCATTTTGTGACCATAGCCACCGCATTTTTTGCAGCGGTCTTCCCTATCGGGACCTCTACAATTTTGAGCTCTGTGTCCGTACCTCCAACATTTAAAACATTTTTCAAACACCACCTTTTCGCGAACGCGGCAGCTGGACCAGCTAACTTTTATTGTTCCTATTTCCAACAGCTTTTGTGCTTTGTTGTCCTCCATAATAACTGTTGCTACTTGTCTACCTCCGTAAACTTCTTTCAGAGCTTTTATTTCAAAGCCTTCCATTCCGACTTCCCTTCCTATTGCTTCTTTTATTTCTTCCCGGGATATTACGGCATCAAGGTCATTTATGTAAACAGTCGTATACAGCTTGCCTGCTTGTCTTATGTCCTGATTGTTTAATTTTTTAGTTATTATTTCCTGGAGTTTTATTGCATCTTCTTCTTTTTTAAGCGTTATAAGAAGGTCCCCATTCCGAGTCTTCTTGAGATCTCTCACTGCGTCTTTAACGTCTTTTGCATCGACTTTACCTTTAACCTCTCTTAATAAGTCTGCGTAAGATTTTCCCTTCGCCTGTATAATTAATGCGTTCGTGTTGTAATTTTTTATTGTTTTCTTCTCTTTTAGACTCCACCCTTCCGTGTTATTTGTTTTTTTGAGTACCCCTAAATCAAATAAGGTTAGTTTTACATTTGTTTCTGCGAAGGCGCACTCCACAATCTTCCTTGATTTCTCAGTCAACAGCTCTGCGTCACATATGATTGCTGCCTGATCTCTCTTTTTGAAGCTCATAAGTTCTTTTAATTTGTTACATGCTTGTAAAAGTGATGGTTCCAAGCCTTCTGATACGTCTGCTCCTATAAAGTATGTGCACATTTCTTGGGTGGTACCTGAATTTTCTCCTGTAATTTCAAGGTCTTTTCTGCTCGTAAGGCATGCTGTTTTACCTTTTCCAATTAGTTTGTTTTGTATTATTTCGTCTATGTGTTTTTCCTCTGTAATGTTAAATTTATGGTTTTCTTTATCTGGGTCGAAAATAACTGCCAAGTCCTGTTTTTCCGGTTGCTTAGTTGGATTTCCGATTTCTATTACTGTGTTAACATATACCTCTTCGCTCCATTGTTTGGATATAATTTGCTCCATGACGTTCCAATTTCCGGTTTTATCTGCTACTTGTTCTAGAAGTTCCTCTCTATTTTTTATTGTTTCCTCTTCCATATCGAAATTGACCTGCACCCCTATTTCCTTTGTTTGTTTTTCAGGAATAAATTCGTTTACATGTAGAGTTTTTGTTAACGTCTTCAGATTAATTCTTTTCTGCTGCTGCGTCTGTACGCTTGCATTTGAAGTCAGGGTCTTTTCTGGTAGCTCTGTCCATGTCTCCACTATTTTCTTTGTTTTATTCTTGTATCCATATAGTTCTTTAACTGCATCTTTGACAATATTTTTCGTGTATATATGTTGTTCAATTAGGCTCATTAGGTTGTCAGCACACCTTTCCATTTTCCTATACAATTTCAAAAAATTGCTGAATTCTTGTTCTTTGACCGTTTCTCCTTTGCTACGTTTGTATATGTTTTCCGGTGTCGATCCTTTTCTGCCTCTTTTTTTGTTATCTTTTTTTACTTTTTCTTCTTTACCTTCTAACACTTGCTGCTCCTCTAGGTCTATGCACCCCAACCAGTCATCTACATCGTTGTCCTCTGCTGTATTTTTTAGAATGTGATTAGTTCCTTCTAGCTGGTCGGTTGTTGATTTAGAGAAAATCTCCCCATCCTTACTTATGTTCTCTTCGCCTGCCGAGTTAAGCACAGGTGTTCCCGATGCAGATATAAATCTGTCTTTATCTTCCTCCTTCTGTCTATCGATTTTTACTTGGGGTGGTGTTCTTCCTACTTTTTGGCTTCTATTAAATGCTTTTTCTGTTTCTTCTTTTTCTGTTTCTTTTTTTTTTTCAATATCTTTATCTGACAGATTTTGTTTCGTGTTAACACCTTCCTCATTTTCTTTGTCGTTGTTGCTACTCCTAGCTTGGTTTTGATTAATTTGAATGTTGTTCATTAGATTCCCACGAGTTGGGACGAAATAATAGTCAAACGAGGCAGTGCGCCCTTACCCCGTCAAGGCCTTGCTATGAATAGCCTACGTCCCGCACACCCTCGCCATGATGCCGGGGGACCGTTTGTGGCTCCTCTTTCCCGGAGTCACGCACACCCTCGCCGCGGTCTACAGCTTAGCGTTGGGAGATTTTTTCCAAGGTTTACTCCTTAGTGCCAATTTTGGTTCGCGCCGACTATTTGATTTCATCGGTACCACCCATATTTGGGAAGCCTTCCCCTATCCACCACCCGGGGACGCGCTGGATGGGAGATTGGCAACTCCACACCAGCTTATTATTATTATTATTATTATTATTATTATTATTATTATTATTATTATTATTATTATTATTATTATTATTATTATTATTATTATTATTATTATTATTATTATTATTATTATTATTATTATTATTATTATTATTATTATTATTATTATTATTATTATTATTATTATTATTATTATTATTATTATTATTATTATTATTATTATTATTATTATTATTATTATTATTATTATTATTATTATTATTATTATTATTATTATTATTATTATTATTATTATTATTATTATTATTATTATTATTATTATTATTATTATTATTATTATTATTATTATTATTATTATTATTATTATTATTATTATTATTATTATTATTATTATTATTATTATTATTATTATTATTATTATTATTATTATTATTATTATTATTATTATTATTATTATTATTATTATTATTATTATTATTATTATTATTATTATTATTATTATTATTATTATTATTATTATTATTATTATTATTATTATTATTATTATTATTATTATTATTATTATTATTATTATTATTATTATTATTATTATTATTATTATTATTATTATTATTATTATTATTATTATTATTATTATTATTATTATTATTATTATTATTATTATTATTATTATTATTATTAATTATTAATATTATAATTATTATTATTATTATTATTATTATTATTATTATTATTATTATTATTATTATTATTATTATTATTATTATTATTATTATTATTATTATTATTATTATTATTATTATTATTATTATTATTATTATTATTATTATTATTATTATTATTATTAATATTATTATTATTATTATTATTATTATTATTATTATTATTATTATTATTATTATTATTATTATTATTATTATTATTATTATTAATATTATTATTATTATTATTATTATTATTATTATTATTATTATTATTATTATTAATTATTAATATTATAATTATTATTATTATTATTATTATTATTATTATTATTATTATTAATTATTAATATTATAATTATTATTATTATTATTATTATTATTATTATTATTATTATTATTATTATTATTATTATTATTATTATTATTATTATTATTATTATTATTATTATTATTATTATTATTATTATTATTATTATTATTATTATTATTATTATTATTATTATTATTATTATTATTATTATTATTATTATTATTATTATTATTATTATTATTATTATTATTATTATTATTATTATTATTGCTTGTTCGAATAAGACGTATCGGATCCACGTGTACCTATAAAGTTGGATAACAGAAGTTTTGAGTTGTTTAAAATTGTGAAACATAGTGCATTACCAAGTTTTTAGTCTAGTGCACCTACAGTTCAATTGGCAAATCTGTGCAACTGAAATTAGACTAAATATCTTGAAAAATCTTGATCATAGTGATTTGTTCTACAAGAATTTGTGAGTACAATTGAAAACAATTAAAAACTTATCGCTTCTTTTTACATACACACCTGTGTCTATTCCACCACGGTTAACATTTCAGCAAGTTGGAACTTTAAAACTGCGATTTTAAATTTAATTTCGAATCTTATGTACTTGGCTTGTTAGTAACGACAATATAAAATTATCTACTATGTCGGAAAACACACCGGAAACCTGTATCAGATGTAAAAATTCCGTAAAAACAGGCCTGAAATGTATCAAATGTGGTAAACTATCCCATTCTTGCTGTCTTAAATTAATTAAAAGTGCCAAATTTTTGCTAGATGGTACAGTTACTTGCTGTGACAGCACTGTCGACACTGAAAAAAGAAGCCTGTCCCAAACGAAAAACTGGTGGATGTTTCAGCTGAGACGGATAAAATAAAAATAAAGTACCTAGAAGAATTATTAAAACAAAAAGACCTAACCATAAAAAAAACAGGAAGAACTGGTAGACCAGAAAGATCTAACCATAAAATGCTTGGAGACAGCGCTAACCTCTCTAAACTAGCAGATTGACTTACTAAAGGAAGCTAGAGTGAAAATGATTGCAAATAATGCAGACAATTCGAGTTTTGCAAATGCTTTAAAATTGGTCAACAATAATTCATCGACTGCAACAAATCAGTCCCATCCTTCGAGTAATAATATACAAATTTCTCCGGAAAACCAACTAAATCGGAAAATTACCCCATCAGCACTTTCTTCTGCAGTTCATATGGCTAATGCTAACACTGTATGTAATGAAATTATCAATCTCAATCATAACGTAAATCCGAGAAACAACAGAAGTCATAATCAATCTGATAATAAGAGAAGAAGACCTAATCTTCTGGTAGGCAGCAATGATGATGCCAAGACCTGCCCATTTAAAGCTGCCGCACCCCGTATAGTAAAGGAATTTTACGCTACAAATTTTGAGCCCGATGTTGATGTCGAAGAACTAGACAAATACATTAAAAGTTTTGCTCCAAGTGCCTCTGTAGAAAAATTGGATTGTCGATTTCCTGCAGTGTACTCATCTTTTAAAATTACAGTTGCTTCAGGGGAAGCGGATAAAATTCTTGTGCCAGAAATGTGGCCCAGTAAAGTATATTTGAAGCGGTTTTTTCCATCAAGGCGAATTAATTCACAAGTCAGAGTGTAACAAGTGGGCACCAGAACAAATAATACAGGACAATTCAATAAATTCCCAAACTTATTTGAAAATAGCAAACAGAGGAAATACAACTAAATTTCAAAACAATTTGATGACCTGTTCTGTATTACATCTGAATGTCCGAAGTATTGCTAACAAGGTTGATGAGTTAAATTTATATTTTAAACAGAACCAATACGATGTGTTCTGTGTAAGCGAACATTGGCTTTGTTATAATAATTTAAACAAACTAAAATTAGATCAATTTAATCTTATTTCTGCTTTCTGCAGGGAAAATAAAAAACATGGTTGGGTAGCAATTTTTTGTTCAAGTAAAATTTTAATGAAAGAAATTAATCTTAAAAAATTTTGCCTTCCCCTGCATGCTGAATTTTGTGGTGCAGAAATTAAACTATCTAAAAGTATACTAATCTCTATATACAGATCTTGTAGCCAGGGAGATTTAATAATATTTAAACAAAAACTATTTGCCATGATTGATTTTCATTTTATCAAATAAAAGCACATAATTCTAATGGGTGATATCAACTTGGACATGGAAAGTAATACAGAGCATGTCAAGGATATCCGGAATTTTTTTCATATGTATGGTCTCCAAAATTTGATTACAACTCCTACAGGAATTACAGCAACGACCAGTTCCTGTCTGAATAACATCATCACTAACATTAATCCTGATAAGATGGAAATGGGAGTATGTGAACCATTAATAGCAGATCATAGTGGTGTGTTTATTTCTATAAAAAATTGGTGCTATAAAAATACTAGTTACGATACAACTACTAAACGGGTTGTCAATAGTGATAGAATAAGTAAATTCGCTAATAATAATTAACAATTTAAATTGGTCTGATTTTTCAATGACTAATTATAGTGCAGATAATTTGACTAATTCATTACTAAATAACCTGTGTACGCAACGTGATATTTGTTTTCCATTTGAAGTTGTTCGTTCTAAAAATCAAGGACCGAAGTGGTTCAATGAGAGGCTGCGAGATATCAAAAAAAGTTTAAAAAATAGTAGAAAATTTTTTAATATTAGAAGAACCACAAGACTGGCAAACTTTTTGTAATTTACGCAGTGAATACAAACGTGCAATAAAAGAGGAAAAACGCAAAGCATATGCAAATATTATTGAAAATTCTGAAAATAAAAGTAAAGCCGTTTGGAGTTTAGTCAAGAAGGAAATTCCTACAAAAAGTAACCTCACTTCCTTGTGTCCTGAAGAACTTAACCATTTTTTCACTAATGTAGCAGATATCATTACAAAGTCAATTGAATTAGGAAATATTAATGTCAGTTCTCAATATTTTTTATCTAAATTACTTAGGCCACCAACTTCCTTCTTTATGGCACCAGTCATTGAGTCCGATATTAAAGAAGCTATATTATCACTTAAAAACTCAAATTGCCTTGATTATTATGGTCTAAACAGTCAAATGATGAAAGCTTCACTCGCAACACTCACTGAACCACTAGCGATCCTTTTCAATAAATGTGTGGTCGAAGGATATTGGCCAGATGCCTTAAAAATTTCAAAAGTTTTGCCAATTTTTAAAAAAGGAGATCCGGATATTCCTGACAACTTCAGACCTATTGCCATAGTGCCAATTATTTCAAAAACATTTGAAATTATAATAAAAGGAAAATAATTAACCTATTTTGAAAATAAAACGTTATTCACAATGACTCAATTCGGTTTTCGTAAAAAATGCTCAACGATGAAAGCCTTAATTGCAGTTATTGACAACATAGTTGAGGGCCTTGATGATGGTCATCCTACACACGCAGCAATGTGCGACCTCACAAAGGCCTTTGATTGTGTTAACGTCGAAACGCTACTATTAAAATTGGAACACTATGGCATAAGGGGAAGTATCCTGGAACTTATTAAATCCTATTTATCAGGGAGGATACAGCTTGTAAGCCTTAACGATATGGACTCACAGTTGCTTCCTATTAAAACGGGGTCCCGCAAGGCTCCGTACTTGGGCCAGTTTTATTTCTCGTCTATGTCAACGACCTCCCATCATCGTTGGGTAATACAGAATGTGTTCTCTTCGCAGATGATACTACCCTTTTGTCAAGAGATGGTGAACATCTTAGAGGAGAAATGCTCAAAACAGAGAAAACTTGGTTTAGTTGTAACAACCTAAAAGAGTCAAAAACACAGAACATAGTATTCAGTTCAGATAAATGGTCATTAAAATCAGAACCAGCAAAATTACTTGGTATAACTTTAGATACAAGTTTAAACTGGTCTAATCATATTGACGGCTTATGTGGAAGACTCTCCTCTCAGATATTGTGTTATGTCATACGGCATCCTACTGTGGGGAAATGCACCCAACTCGTACAAGGTCTTTAATTTACAGAAGGCTGCTGTCAGGACCAGTAATATGGTACCATATGATGCGCATTGTAGACCACTGTTCCATAAGTACAGGATTCTGCCCTTACCTTGTGTTTATATCTTAGAATCACTGGTCTTTATTCACAAAAATATTCAGAATTTAAAAAAGCACTCAGACATTCATTCATATAACACAAGGAATGGACAGAACCTAATTGTACCGTTCTCAAGGATAAGATCAACCCAGGTCAATAAGATAGACCTTAATCTATACAATAAATTTATTAGTATACATAATGACAACACTATAAAATCAATGAGCATTAACTAATTTAAAAATTTTTTGCTCAAGAGTAAGGTACGTTTATTTTTGACAAAATCGAAAATTTTCATTAAGAAAAGTTGATTAGAATTGAATATTACATTCAAATATGCAATTACACCGATCTATCTGAAAAAACAGATTTTCTTATTTCTACACATTGATTGTAAATATCTGAAAACGTTATAAATTACGTTATCTACTATAAACATGATACGCTTTCCTTTTGTTGATGTTTGTGAAGAATTTAGCAAATTTGTTAATGAAAATTTTCGATTTTGTAAAAAAATAAACGTACTTACTCTTGAGCAAAATTCATATTTTTTGACAAACCTCGTATACGGCTTGAAAAATTTGATATCTGATGACTGTATTTTAAGTTTTGGGTCATGCAGGACTTTTTATCAAGAATAACTTTTTTTTCTTAAAATCAATAATAAAAATGTTTTTCATATGGTTCCAACTTAAGTAGACACACTGTATAATCTGAATGATGCAATTTTTTAAAATTTCAAAACTTCAAGCAAAGTTTTTTTCTGCAAAGAGTGGGCTGCTCAGGTTGACTTGTGGTTTTTTTTTACCTATGATATATACACTTAATTCCTGAGGAACATAAGCTGCTAAGTCTAAGCAGTTAAGACGCTAGAGTCGATTGAAATTCACGAAAAATAGATCAAAAACCGCTCATTTTCAGCACGCTGCCGTTAATCAGAGGTATTGACTAAGCAAATTATCGATGCTTACACTTAAACTACTATCTTTCCCCCTCAGAGTTCCGCTTTAATAATGTACTTATCTACAAAAAGAAAAATTTCAGAAAAAAGTCGATAAGGCTTAAAATATCGATTTTTTTAAAGTCTTTATTTAAATAGGTGGAAAGAAGTGCTTACAAAAATTAAACTCGTGTAAATTTTCTTCTTTGGGACCCTAAGGAATAGTTCCTCAAAGTTACACCAAAATCTAAAATGGATCGGCAACAATTTTTTTTATTTTCAGACGATTTTGTATGGAATGACTCTAAAGCTTTAGATCCTCCATATAAAATAAATGTGTCACCTTGTGTGCTCTATTGCCATATGGCCCACAAGCGTATCCTCGAGTCTTACGAAGACTTACTGAAATGGGAAGCAGCTAGATACAGAATAACCAAGGACTGAGAGAGTCGCCTTGAATGTTATTGCCTCTGTTAATATCTTTTTATCCCCAGTTGATATAGAGAACCCTATTTTTCTGAGGGGCATTAGTTTTTCAGTGCACTTTTTTACTTGAGAGGACACTGTAATAGTTCTTAAAAGATGTAAAAGAAGCTCATGTGAGCTTCAATCGAAAGCATTCTTGTAATCAATCCAAGCTATTGACAGGTTTCGCTTGTAAAGAGTTAACAATTTTGGTTGATGGTTACATGAGAATTTTTTTCACCAGAAGTTGTTGAATCCTTTCAAGCCAAGTACTTTTTTGTTCCCTCAAATAATTTTTTGCCTCTTTCTAGGTGACCGGTGGGCTCGCATTAGGATTACCTTGAACACTGGAGCAGTAACTTTTGAATTCAGATGAAAAAGAAGTGTCTTGGTTAAATGGTTTTGTTACCGAAACTCACCACATCTTGAGTTGCTGGCCGGGGATGTTCCAGCAAACTGGATCACTTGTTCAAGAAATTTTAATTATCACTGATTACTCTAGCCTTTTTCTTCAAGCTGTTCTTTACTACTCCTAGGGTGATTAGCGTGGGCTTGTTTAATGTGTAATGCTCTCAACGTAGTTTTGCATATATATTTCTGATATTCATAGGAAATTGTTTTCTTGTCGAAATATACTCTATCTCTATAATTTTTGTTATTTATATGACTTCTCTAAAATTGCGTAATTAAAAAATTTGAAAAATAGTGTAAAATTTTAATATTTTAATATTTTCGTATATTACATAAAAAATGTTTCGAGTAAGATATGTGTGGAAAATGTATATATTTAGTTCCTCCTCTTTAGAGGGGTCATACAATAGGTTGTACAGAATAACCGAAAAAATCCTGTAATAACTAAACAGGAAAGTCATGTGTTGGTCACATCCGATTTTTTAGCATATCCCAGTTGTAAATGTACCATGGGTAGGTTTTTAACATAATACTTCTTAGTGAGTTTCATACTAAAAGTTTGCATCAAATTCCTCAATTTTTGCGTCCTGTCTTTTGCTTTTACATCCTTTGATTTTTTCTTTTAAACGAATTATTTTATCTATGAGATTCAATTATTAACAAACTGTTCTTTTCAGAACAAATTTATTAAATATTTAATAGTTGTGTTCGTTTGTTATATATCTATTCATTTAAAAATGCTAAAATAATTAAACAGTCGCTATAAAGTGCTAGTGGCATCTTTAGCAGTTTATTTTGAGAAAGAACGTGATAGTAATGATCCTCTGTTGCCTCCAGCAGCTGTTAGAGAAGTAAGTGGAATAATAATGTGTTTCAATATCAAATTAATATATTTTTTTCTTTTAGCTTGTAGCAGCAGCACGTAATCTCGATCTATTTACTGTTACTTATATATTACAAGCACTAAAGAACAATGAAGTTCTAAAGTCACTACCAAAGAAGCGCGCTAAGACAAAGAAAGTCACCAATACAAGAATAATAGATACCAGTGCTATTCGAGATATTATTTATAGCATGTACAATATGGACCGAAAAAATGAAAGTTAAAATTTTTGATTTATTACATAATTTAAAAACTGCGTTTCATTATAAAAACTGCTTGTAATTTTTTTCACAATTTGAATATTATAATTTCTGCCTTCCACGAGCTCCCAAAATAGCTAAAAATAAAATTAAAATTAAATGTAAAATTTTAATTAGCTATACCCATTAAAAGCTGTGTTTAAGCATATACACTGGTTGTTATTTTTTTTTTTGAAATTTTAGATACCTATGCGTTTTAAGCCCTCTAACACCCCCTTAGAAAATTTATAAAGACAGAAATTTACTTTCGTCATGACAAAATTGAAATCCCAATTTTTAGTAGAATTGTAAACCAACTATAAAAGCGCCCTTTAATATACAATTTTTTAACATCCCACTTCCACTCTTACATAAAAATAGTACCTACTTTTTAAATATTATATCTTGTCAATGTAAAATCACCTAAAACTGTAATCTATTTAAATAAGTAAAAACAAAATAACACCTGTTTATTATTAGAATTCGTAATTTGCAGTTGTTGTCGATGCAAGATTAAACACGTTTTCGGAGTTAGTTATAAATACACTTTGTCTTAGATTTAGGCAATATTATGTGAATAATCAGCGTACAGCAAACATATATTTATTCATACGCTATAAACTAATATATCAAAAATATAGTGGAAAAGAACCATGTTTTTTAGAAGTTTGCAATGAACTTGTGCGTAAAATTGAAATCATTTGGAAAGAAGCAACAATTCCAACTATTTCTAAAGACAGAATTTGTGCAATTAATACGGAAGTATTATGAAAAATATAACAATTTAATAAGATATCTCAAAAGCAAGCGAAACAATAGCTATGACAAAAAGATGAATATATTTTAAATAGAGCGTCTAAAAAATTACTTGACATAGCTGCATGTAAATGCGGTTTTTCTGCATGCATGTGTGAAAAGACCCGAAAAGTACCTTCTAAGGAACAAGATTTTCTTTCTGAACAAAGATCGGTCAGAAAAATGAGCATTAGAAATGTAGATCATGAAGAAACAAAGAAAATATTATCAAATAAACAAAGGCAATTCAGAGAAATCGAAAGACAAAAAAATATGAATCAGAATCTTGCAATTTATTAAGACCCAGCTGTTCTTCTGAAACTACTACATTATTATCAGGGTCAAAATCTGACCCCTCAAAATATCAATCATTTCAAATTACGACTCACCCTCTACCTTAAATAACACTCAAATGAGATAAATATAGTATATCTGATGAATCAGCTCCTTCAATTGCTAGTGCAGTATTAAAAGATGTAGGAATAATTACCACAGAAGATCCGTTAACAAGAGCTGATAAAAAAGTGAGTAGAGAGCAAAAGAAATCTAGAAATACCGCAATGAAGGAGTTTGAAAGTGATAGCAGAATAATAAGAAGTCTGTATTTTGATGTAAGAAAGGATAAAACTTTACTGCAGAAAAATAAAAACGGTAGATTATACAAGAAAACTGTTGTCGAAGAACACATATCGCTTATCGAGCAACCTGAATATATCTATATTGGCCACATAACTCCAACTACAGGGACGGAAAAGTCATTTGGAAAAGCACAATTGAATTTTTTTGATAAAAACAATTTGGAACTAGATAATTTGGCTGCTGTGGGTTGTAATGGTACTGTTGTTAACACCGGTAGTAAAAAAGGTGTTATTAAGTATATTGAGCAGTCCTTTATAATGGTATATTTGCCAACTATACGCCAGCCAATTGGCATTAAGACATTCATTCCATGATTTAGATGGCAGCATAGTGGGACTTCGTCAATATTCTGGTGAAATCAGGATGTCTTTCGAACAATGTGAACGTTTTGTTAATTTTACCCCAATAAAATGTGAGTTGCCAAATATGACTGTAATGTCCAGAGATTTAAGTTCTGATCAATAATATTTATATATTTGCTATGCAATATCAAGAGAGAGAGAGAGAGAGAGAGAATATATGTTTATTGTCCAAGTTAAAATACTTATTGACAAACACAATATTGTACAAATTACAAATAAATAAATAGTCATACAAACACAATATTGTACAAATAGTATACAAATTACAAATAAATAAATAGTCATTAAAATATAAACAAACATTATTATAAATTAACATTAATACATACATCTAAAATAAAATAAAATACATATCACAGTGTCTCGTCATTATAAAATTCTATAATATTATAATAAGGCCTAGTTAACAGAAATCTCTTGAGCAGCTTTCTAAAACAATTCTGTGACTCAACATCTGTCAACGTATGTGATAACCTATTGTACATTTTGATACCATTGTATATAAAAGAGTCTCTTATTAGTTCAGTTTTGGGAATAGGCAACTTCAAGTTACCCGTTTGGCGATAATTTTTTCATTGAATTTAGCATACCGTAATCCTAGGAAATTAGCGCACTCTAGATGGCTCACAATGGCAAATCGAGTTCTTCTATAAGCATTTTCGGAAACTTACTCAGATCAGAAATATTATGGACCATATTGTTCGTTTACCTATGGTTACTAACCTTATCCGTGTTCGGAAACTAGTAGATTACTGATCCATCTTTGTGATCGAGATCAATATTTTGTGACCCACTCTACGAGTAGATTAGTAATAGATCCACGAGCGCATCGCAGGATTTTATAAAGGGATAACGCAAGTTTTTGGTGTTTGGTGTCTGCCAGTAGTAGATTTGAAGTTTTTTTTACATTCGATTGTAATCTTAATGCCCATCTTGCAACTTTATTATTCAGATTACAAATATGTTTAATTAAAATGGTTCTTTAAAGCTTGACAGCCGTAGATAAACAGGATCGATAATCCAACTCGTTCGTAAACTGTCGGCACTAAGTTCAGTGATCCACGTGATCCATCGGGTAATACGAGTAATCTGGATTTGTTATCTATAGTTGGTTTCCGAAAATGCCTTATGCTGGAACGGAAAAGCCAACATCAAGCCTTTCGGATATGGCCGAATCCATAATTAAAGTGTATACCCCATTAGGGTTTATTATTAAACAAAATTTCAGTTCCACTAGTGGTAGTTTGCATGTATTTAAAACGATTGAACTGTCACGGTATTTAAAATATGATTTAGAAATTATTGTGAATGCGGTAATCCGAAGGAACGCGTATTTTATATACCCCGAAAACATTCTTTTGTGTATGCTAACAGATATTTGTGAATGGGTTTGGGAACTATCTCTACGAAGAATCTTAAAAGCTAGAGAAACCAGTCCAGAAACCGTTGAAGTAAGACATTTTGTTCAGACCACATAACCAAGAGGTACTCTTTTAATACTCCATTTGAGGTTTTAATACAGGAAAGAGCGGAGATCACCATAAGGGAGCCCAATGCCCAACGACAGGAACAAACCTGGTATACAGACGGGTCTAAGACTGCGGAAGGCACTGGGGCAGGAGTATTCCACAAAAACCCTGATACTAACCATAGCTATGCTATAGGAATACATTCCTCGGTATTTCAGGCCGAGGTATATGCAATTTTGCAATGTGCAAAAACGAACAATGAAAGTGCTGTCGAAAATCAGCATATTTAAATAATGTCAGACAGTCAAGCGGCACTTAAGGTCATATCGAGTCAGAAAGTTACGTCGAGGCTGGTATGGGAATGCATCGAAGAACTAAGAACACTGGCAGACCAAAATAGAGTAAAACTATTTTAGGTGCCAGGTCACCAAGGGATCGAAGGCAACGAAAAGGCTGACGAACTTGCAAAAAGAAAGTCAGTAGAAACACCGAAACCAGACACAAACCCAGAAGTACCAAAAAGTACAGTCCAAGGTTTCATAAACGACTGGATTCGGGAACAACATATCAACTATTGGGGAAACACCCCAAAACAGGCTCATGGAAGAGCCTTCATAGGCAAACCATGTCCCAAAAGAACTGAAGAACTACTCTCAATGAATAGGAACCAGTTAAAAGTGATAACAGGGCACGACTGGGCACGCCCCAGTAAAGGCACACTTGAACAAAATTGGAATGTACAATGGAGAACTCATGTGCCGACTATGTCACAAGAAACCAGAAACGGCCAAACACATACTGTGCGAACGCGAAGCTCTAGATCGCAAAAGATAGGCTCTTTTTGGACAACCCCAGGTTGATCCAACAACGTATAGAACCCGCTCGCCCAAGGATCTGTACAAACTTGTACAAGGTACAAGGGTAACAGAGTGGGTGCTATGAACTAACATGGGGTAAAACACAATAAGCCAATAGGCTTTAGTGTTATTCGGAGATACATAGTCAAACAAGCCCAGGAGAAAAAAAAAGACATTTGTGGTACCAAAAATTAATTTCATTACTGTAGGAATAGGGACCTTATAAATGAACACGAAATTCCAAACTTTGATTTTCCGAAGTTCCTTTGCCACACTCAATCCGTGGAATGATGCGTTAAATTAGTTACAGAGTCATCTTCCTTAGTAATTGGTAGATAATCAAGAGACTGCTTTAATCGCTCAAGAATAAAATCAAAATAAATTATACCCATATTTGAAAGTAAACGACTGTTTAAAATTGGGGATGGGACGTTTCGCCGTCGCCGTTTCGCCATCGCCGTTTCGCCGTCGCCGTTTCGCCGTCGAGCCAGTTTGCCGTCGCCGTTTCGCCGTCGATTTTTTTTTGCATCAGTAATTGAAAATTATTGGCATGTTCAATTTGAGAAAGATCTTCTGTCAATATTATTTACTAATTAAAAAAATTCCATATCTGAGTTTTAATTTCTTATTTTTTTCGTGATAAATCTGATGTCTTAATAATAGTTTTCTTTTGGATAGGTATTTTGGATTTTTATAAATCTTTTTTTTGTACTTGATGTGTAAGCTTTTTATATTTGATTTGTAAGCTTTTATGTTTGATTTGTTAGCTTTTTATATTTGATTTCTTTAGGTATTTTTACTATTTTTTAGAAAAATGTGTTATTTAGTTTTATTCGTGTAATATTTATTTGTTCAAATAATTTTTACCTTATCTTTTAAAGATAAAAGCAATAAACATTGATTAAAAGGTGTAGTAGAGGGCTGAAGATGTTTAAAAATATTAAAAATAAAGAGTGTGAATACAAACACTAAAATGTAACTTTCTTTAGGTATTGTAAGTCAAAATAATAAACTTTAACTTTTCACCCCTAAAGGGGAAAGCAGAAGGCTAAAAATTTTGATGAGGAAATTTTAAAAAAATTACGAAAAGAAAGCACAGCTAAACGCAAGTCTTGATAGGTACCGTAAACTTAATTTTTATATTTTTTAAAAATATGCCTATTTCGGTCTAGCTTAATGTAGAAGTCGAATAAGTGTGAATAAATAAATAAATTAAAAGATTCTGTGTTGGTGAATCTCAATGATAGAGAGTTGTTTAATAGATGTCGCATATCATTGCATACCTTATTATTAGAAAAAGGTCTCAAATGGCAGAAAGATGAACCAATGCGAGTTAATATGAAACTTCCTGCTGTTGCTTTAAAACGGGCAGGATTAAAAAAAATATGCCAAAGAAAAGGAAGCAAGTTTTTATTACTTCGTTTATATTGGATTTTCCAAATTGGTACGACAAACCGTTCTTGGAAATGCAGCAATAAAAGATGTAAAAATTACAAGTTGATGGTAAAAAAAACTAAGAAATATATACATGTTACCTTTACAATATCTTTTTTACAGATATTGTATAGAACCGAATATGATGGTGCCAAAGATATATTTGCGTCAAAAAGCAATTAATGTAATTATTATGGTGATATGAATAACGAAAAATTTTTAAAATGGTTTAAAGAACAATTGCTCCGAAATCTTTGAGAACTATGTTTAATGGTAATGGATAATGCTTTTTATCTAGCACATTGGCACATAAAACACCAAATAGTAATTGGATAAAGTTCCAATTCAAGAGCGGTTGACGAATGAGAAAATAGCTCATTCATTTACCATATTTAAGGCTGAATTTCTGAAACATGTTGTGCGGCGAGTAACTGAAATCTATTTTTTATGATTTATTTTTTTAGTAATAGGCCACGAAAAATACATGTAGCTGATGAGTTAGCTTAAAATCTAGCTGATGAGATAGCTGATCAGTTTATACATAAGGTATTACGTCTTCCTCCTTACCATTGTCTTCAATCCAAAATAATTAATTTTGGGCATTTCAAAACTGTATTATAACAGACATATTGGTCGGGATGGCAAGACACAAGTCAGGGAGATTGTACAAACATGTGGTCTGAAGTACTCTGAACCATAACTCCTTAAATGTGGAGACAAACTAAAAATTACATTTTTAAATGATTTGAAAGAGAGCATGTATGTGACAAGTTCGAAATTGCTAACATAAATGATTCTGTTAGATTTCAGAATAATCTTTTAGCCTTTAGCGTCAGCCTTTTCACTTTTAGAAAAAGTTTCAAAAAACTAACGGATACATTATCTGAGAGTTATTATATGACAATTAAATACGAGAAATAATTAATAGGGTAAGTATAATTTTTTAATGTTATATGGTTGTGTAGCTACTTGTTTATATATCAGTCAAGTAGTTTATCAGGAATTTCAGGGGTAAGATAAGTTATCATTCAGAGGTTAGTTATATGCAGTAGTAAAAAGATAATTGTCTTAGTTACCTGGGTGTTTAAAATTTCGTGACACTTTATCTGAAGGTAAAAAGACCAACTCTTGTTTTTAAGTTTTAAACCAGCATGTGCTGTTAATTTTATTATCTAAAAGTTGTAATTATTGTTATTTTTTTATATGGATTATAAACAAACTGAACAATTACTTTTTATTGTTACATCAAGCCTAAATAATATTTTGTTTATTTCTCATCGTTAAT
Source organism: Psylliodes chrysocephalus (assembly GCA_927349885.1). Lineage (NCBI taxonomy): Eukaryota > Metazoa > Arthropoda > Insecta > Coleoptera > Chrysomelidae > Psylliodes > Psylliodes chrysocephalus. The sequence continues at coordinate 2,107,481 of OV651829.1, read as the reverse complement.
TTAACATTTTGTTGACTACTTCTTCAAATTCATCATCATTATCATCAATGACGTGTATTGGAGTTTATATTGCATCTAGTATACATTTAATATTTATTATTCCCAGTAACACAACAAAAAAAACACATGACCTTATATTTTTAAAACGTTCTGTATTCCTCGAATATCTTGACGAGTGGACAACACTGCAAGCAGGGATCCCAGATGTACTGAGCCTAAATTAGTAAGCTTGAAAAAAATTGTGAGAAATCGTGAGATTGTACTTCGCGTGTGTAATTTAGAGACATAGTATTTTCAATTTTTATGTACTTTGTCCGCGCAAAGAATAAGGAATAGCCGTCTTTTAAATTTCAGTATGATAAAGACAAAAACTAATTAGCACTAGCACTATAAATATTATCGAAAGTGTGTTACTACCGAAAACTATCGATTATTTTAAGTATTCATCGATAGTTTAAATTTACATGTTTTTAGTAGTTTTCAAATTCATTTTCACGGAATTCGATCAAAAAACTAAAATAAAAAATAAACCAAGAATGCACTCAGCAAATTCAGCACTAGTTCATAAATCTGTTTTAAAGATTGACCTAACTAATTTTTTATCATACACACGCCACAAATATAACTCCTGGCTTCACCTGTTTTCTTATATCTCTGTGCACCTATTGGTTCTTGTTTTTGTTACATTTTTTCATTTCAAATAGTTTTTTACTGTAAGTTAAATGTATTACTTTACTATGCTACGTATTAACCTTTGTATCAACGTTGGTATAGTTTAGGAGATCAGCCATACTCAACCTTCTTTTCCTTCGGACCACATTCGTATATGTGCTATATTACACGGGCCGCAATATTTTTGAATGATGACCTTTTTTAGGACATCTATCTAAAATTAGTTAGTGAGGGCC
>OV651829.1:2086072-2106073 GCA_927349885.1 Psylliodes chrysocephalus | reverse complement strand
TTTATGGCACCAGTCATTGAGTCCGATATTAAAGAAGCTATATTATCACTTAAAAACTCAAATTGCCTTGATTATTATGGTCTAAACAGTCAAATGATGAAAGCTTCACTCGCAACACTCACTGAACCACTAGCGATCCTTTTCAATAAATGTGTGGTCGAAGGATATTGGCCAGATGCCTTAAAAATTTCAAAAGTTCTGCCAATTTTTAAAAAAGGAGATCCGGATATTCCTGACAACTTCAGACCTATTGCCATAGTGCCAATTATTTCAAAAACATTTGAAATTATAATAAAAGGAAAATAATTAACCTATTTTGAAAATAAAACGTTATTCACAATGACTCAATTCGGTTTTCGTAAAAAATGCTCAACGATGAAAGCCTTAATTGCAGTTATTGACAACATAGTTGAGGGCCTTGATGATGGTCATCCTACACACGCAGCAATGTGCGACCTCACAAAGGCCTTTGATTGTGTTAACGTCGAAACGCTACTATTAAAATTGGAACACTATGGCATAAGGGGAAGTATCCTGGAACTTATTAAATCCTATTTATCAGGGAGGATACAGCTTGTAAGCCTTAACGATATGGACTCACAGTTGCTTCCTATTAAAAACGGGGTCCCGCAAGGCTCCGTACTTGGGCCAGTTTTATTTCTCGTCTATGTCAACGACCTCCCATCATCGTTGGGTAATACAGAATGTGTTCTCTTCGCAGATGATACTACCCTTTTGTCAAGAGATGGTGAACATCTTAGAGGAGAAATGCTCAAAACAGAGAAAACTTGGTTTAGTTGTAACAACCTAAAACTAAATGAGTCAAAAACACAGAACATAGTATTCAGTTCAGATAAATGGTCATTAAAATCAGAACCAGCAAAATTACTTGGTATAACTTTAGATACAAGTTTAAACTGGTCTAATCATATTGACGGCTTATGTGGAAGACTCTCCTCTCAGATATTTGTCATGCGTCAGCTAAGGACCTCTCTTAACAATAAAACAATTACAACCGTTTATTATGCAATGGTCCATAGTGTTATGTCATACGGCATCCTACTGTGGGGAAATGCACCCAACTCGTACAAGGTCTTTAATTTACAGAAGGCTGCTGTCAGGACCAGTAATATGGTACCATATGATGCGCATTGTAGACCACTGTTCCATAAGTACAGGATTCTGCCCTTACCTTGTGTTTATATCTTAGAATCACTGGTCTTTATTCACAAAAATATTCAAAATTTAAAAAAGCACTCAGACATTCATTCATATAACACAAGGAATGGACAGAACCTAATTGTACCGTTCTCAAGGATAAGATCAACCCAGGTCAATAAGATAGACCTTAATCTATACAATAAATTTATTAGTATACATAATGACAACACTATAAAATCAATGAGCATTAACTCATTTAAAAATTTTTTGCTCAAGAGTAAGGTACGTTTATTTTTGACAAAATCGAAAATTTTCATTAAGAAAAGTTGATTAGAATTGAATCTTACATTCAAATATGCAATTACACCGATCTATCTGAAAAAACAGATTTTCTTATTTCTACACATTGATTGTAAATATCTGAAAACGTTATAAATTACGTTATCTACTATAAACATGATACGCTTTCCTTCTGTTGATGTTTGTGAAGAATTTAGCAAATTTGTTAATGAAAATTTTCGATTTTGTAAAAAAATAAACGTACTTACTCTTGAGCAAAATTCATATTTTTTGACAAACCTCGTATACGGCTTGAAAAATTTGATATCTGATGACTGTATTTTAAGTTTTGGGTCATGCAGGACTTTTTATCAAGAATAACTTTTTTTTCTTAAAATCAATAATAAAAATGTTTTTCATATGGTTCCAACTTAAGTAGACACACTGTATAATCTGAATGATGCAATTTTTTAAAATTTCAAAACTTTAAGCAAATTTTTTTCTGCAAAGAGTGGGCTACTCAGGTTGACTTGTGGCTTTTTTTTTACCTATGATATATACACTTAATTCCTGAGGAACATAAGCTGCTAAGTCTAAGCAGTTAAGACGCTAGAGTCGATTGAAATTCACGAAAAATAGATCAAAAACCGCTCATTTTCAGCACGCTGCCGTTAATCAGAGGTATTGACTAAGCAAATTATCGATGCTTACACTTAAACTACTATCTTTCCCCCTCAGAGTTCCGCTTTAATAATGTACTTATCTACAAAAAGAAAAATTTCAGAAAAAAGTCGATAAGGCTTAAAATATCGATTTTTTTAAAGTCTTTATTTAAATAGGTGGAAAGAAGTGCTTACAAAAATTAAACTCGTGTAAATTTTCTTCTTTGGGACCCTAAGGAATAGTTCCTCAAAGTTACACCAAAATCTAAAATGGATCGGCAACAATTTTTTTTATTTTCAGACGATTTTGTATGGAATGACTCTAAAGCTTTAGATCCTCCATATAAAATAAATGTGTCACCTTGTGTGCTCTATTGCCATATGGCCCACAAGCGTATCCTCGAGTCTTACGAAGACTTACTGAAATGGGAAGCAGCTAGATACAGAATAACCAAGGACTGAGAGAGTCGCCTTGAATGTTATTGCCTCTGTTAATATCTTTTTATCCCCAGTTGATATAGAGAACCCTATTTTTCTGAGGGGCATTAGTTTTTCAGTGCACTTTTTTACTTGAGAGGACACTGTAATAGTTCTTAAAAGATGTAAAAGAAGCTCATGTGAGCTTCAATCGAAAGCATTCTTGTAATCAATCCAAGCTATTGACAGGTTTCGCTTGTAAAGAGTTAACAATTTTGGTTGATGGTTACATGAGAATTTTTTCACCAGAAGTTGTTGAATCCTTTCAAGCCAAGTACTTTTTTGTTCCCTCAAATAATTTTTTGCCTCTTTCTAGGTGACCGGTGGGGCTCGCATTAGGATTACCTTGAACACTGGAGCAGTAACTTTTGAATTCAGATGAAAAAGAAGTGTCTTGGTTAAATGGTTTTGTTACCGAAACTCACCACATCTTGAGTTGCTGGCCGGGGACGTTCCAGCAAACTGGATCACTTGTTCAAGAAATTTTAATTATCACTGATTACTCTAGCCTTTTTCTTCAAGCTGTTCTTTACTACTCCTAGGGTGATTAGCGTGGGCTTGTTTAATGTGTAATGCTCTCAACGTAGTTTTGCATATATATTTCTGATATTCATAGGAAATTGTTTTCTTGTCGAAATATACTCTATCTCTATAATTTTTGTTATTTATATGACTTCTCTAAAATTGCGTAATTAAAAAATTTGAAAAATAGTGTAAAATTTTAATATTTTAATATTTTCGTATATTACATAAAAAATGTTTCGAGTAAGATATGTGTGGAAAATGTATATATTTAGTTCCTCCTCTTTAGAGGGGTCATACAATAGGTTGTACAGAATAACCGAAAAAATCCTGTAATAACTAAACAGGAAAGTCATGTGTTGGTCACATCCGATTTTTTAGCATATCCCAGTTGTAAATGTACCATGGGTAGGTTTTTAACATAATACTTCTTAGTGAGTTTCATACTAAAAGTTTGCATCAAATTCCTCAATTTTTGCGTCCTGTCTTTTGCTTTTACATCCTTTGATTTTTTCTTTTAAACGAATTATTTTATCTATGAGATTCAATTATTAACAAACTGTTCTTTTCAGAACAAATTTATTAAATATTTAATAGTTGTGTTCGTTTGTTATATATCTATTCATTTAAAAATGCTAAAATAATTAAACAGTCGCTATAAAGTGCTAGTGGCATCTTTAGCAGTTTATTTTGAGAAAGAACGTGATAGTAATGATCCTCTGTTGCCTCCAGCAGCTGTTAGAGAAGTAAGTGGAATAATAATGTGTTTCAATATCAAATTAATATATTTTTTCTTTTAGCTTGTAGCAGCAGCACGTAATCTCGATCTATTTACTGTTACTTATATATTACAAGCACTAAAGAACAATGAAGTTCTAAAGTCACTACCAAAGAAGCGCGCTAAGACAAAGAAAGTCACCAATACAAGAATAATAGATACCAGTGCTATTCGAGATATTATTTATAGCATGTACAATATGGACCGAAAAAATGAAAGTTAAAATTTTGATTTATTACATAATTTAAAAACTGCGTTTCATTATAAAAACTGCTTGTAATTTTTTTCACAATTTGAATATTATAATTTCTGCCTTCCACGAGCTCCCAAAATAGCTAAAAATAAAATTAAAATTAAATGTAAAATTTTAATTAGCTATACCCATTAAAAGCTGTGTTTAAGCATATACACTGGTTGTTATTTTTTTTTTTTAAATTTTAGATACCTATACGTTTTAAGCCCTCTTACACCCCCTTAGAAAATTTATAAAGACAGAAATTTACTTTCGTCATGACAAAATTGAAATCCCAATTTTTAGTAGAATTGTAAACCAACTATAAAAGCGCCCTTTAATATACAATTTTTTAACATCCCACTTCCACTCTTACATAAAAATAGTACCTACTTTTTAAATATTATATCTTGTCAATGTAAAATCACCTAAAACTGTAATCTATTTAAATAAGTAAAAACAAAATAACACCTGTTTATTATTAGAATTCGTAATTTGCAGTTGTTGTCGATGCAAGATTAAACACGTTTTCGGAGTTAGTTATAAATACACTTTGTCTTAGATTTAGGCAATATTATGTGAATAATCAGCGTACAGCAAACATATATTTATTCATACGCTATAAACTAATATATCAAAAATATAGTGGAAAAGAACCATGTTTTTTAGAAGTTTGCAATGAACTTGTGCGTAAAATTGAAATCATTTGGAAAGAAGCAACAATTCCAACTATTTCTAAAGACAGAATTTGTGCAATTAATACGGAAGTATTATGAAAAATATAACAATTTAATAAGATATCTCAAAAGCAAGCGAAACAATAGCTATGACAAAAAGATAAATATATTTTAAATAGAGCGTCTAAAAAATTACTTGACATAGCTGCATGTAAATGCGATTTTTCTGCATGCATGTGTGAAAAGACCCGAAAAGTACCTTCTAAGGAACAAGATTTTCTTTCTGAACAAAGATCGGTCAGAAAAATGAGCATTAGAAATGTAGATCATGAAGAAACAAAGAAAATATTATCAAATAAACAAAGGCAATTCAGAGAAATCGAAAGACAAAAAAATATGAATCAGAATCTTGCAATTTATTAAGACCCAGCTGTTCTTCTGAAACTACTACATTATTATTAGGGTCAAAATCTGACCCCTCAAAATATCAATCATTTCAAATTACGACTTACCCTCTACCTTAAATAACACTTAAATGAGATAAATATAGTATATCTGATGGATCAGCTGCTTCAATTGCTAGTGCAGTATTAAAAGATGTAGGAATAATTACCACAGAAGATCCGTTGACAAGAGCTGATAAAAAAGTGAGTAGAGAGCAAAAGAAATCTAGAAATACCGCAATGAAGGAGTTTGAAAGTGATAGCAGAATAATAAGAAGTCTGTACTTTAATGTAAGAAAGGATAAAACTTTACTGCAGAAAAATAAAAACGGTAGATTATACAAGAAAACTGTTGTCGAAGAACACATATCGCTTATCGAGCAACCTGAATATATCTATATTGGCCACGTAACTCCAACTACAGGGACGGAAAAGTCATTTGGAAAAGCACAATTGAATTTTTTTGATAAAAACAATTTGGAACTAGATAATTTAGCTGCTGTGGGTTGTAATTGTACTGTTGTTAACACCGGTAGTAAAAAAGGTGTTATTAAGTATATTGAGCAGTCCTTTATAATGGTATATTTGCCAACTACACGCCAGCCAATTGCCATTAAGACATTCATTCCATGATTTAGATGGCAGCATAGTGGGACTTCGTCAATATTCTGGTGAAATCAGGATGTCTTTCGACCAATGTGAACGTCTTGTTAATTTTACCCCAATAAAATGTGAGTTGCCAAATATGACTGTAATGTCCAGAGATTTAAGTACTGATCAATAATATTTATATATTTGCTATGCAATATCAAGCAGTAATTTTTTCATTGAATTTAGCATACCGTAATCCTAGGAAATTAGCGCACTCTAGATGGCTCACAATGGCAAATCGAGTTCTTCTATAGGCATTTTCGGAAACTTACTCAGATCAGAAATATTATGGACCATATTGTTCGTTTACCTATGGTTACTAACCTTATCTGTGTTCGGAAACTAGTAGATTACTGATCCATCTTTGTGATCGAGATCAATATTTTGTGACCCACTCTACGAGTAGATTAGTAATAGATCCACGAGCGCATCGCAGGATTTTATAAAGGGATAACGCAAGTTTTTGGTGTTTGGTGTCTGCCAGTAGTAGATTTGAAGTTTTTTTTACATTAGATTGTTATCTTAATGCCCATCTTGCAACTTTATTATTCAGATTACAAATATGTTTAATTAAAATGGTTCTTTAAAAAATAGGGGGGGAAGTCAAAGCTTGACAGCCGTAGATAAACAGGATCGATAATCCAACTCGTTCGTAAACTGTCGGCACTAAGTTCAGTGATCCACGTGATCCATCGGGTAATACGAGTAATCTGGATTTGTTATCTATAGTTGGTTTCCGAAAATGCCTTATGCTGGAACGGAAAAGCCAACATCAAGCCTTTCGGATATGGCCGAATCCATAATTAAAGTGTATACCCCATTAGGGTTTATTATTAAACAAAATTTCAGTTCCACTAGTGGTAGTTTGCATGTATTTAAAACGATTGAACTGTCACGGTATTTAAAATATGATTTAAAAATTATTGTGAATGCGTTAATCCGAAGGAACGCGTATTTTATATACCCCGAAAACATTCTTTTGTGTATGCTAACAGATACTCGTGAATGGGTTCGGGAACTATCGCTACGAAGAATCTTAAAAGCTAGAGAAACCAGTCCAGAAACCGTTAAAGTAAGACATTTTGTTCAGACCACATAACCAAGAGGTACTCTTTTAATACTCCATTTGAGGTTTTAATACAGCAAAGAGCGGAGATCACCATAAGGGAGCCCAATGCCCAACGACAGAAACAAACCTGGTATACAGACGGGTCTAAGACTGCGGAAGGCACTGGGGCAGGAGTATTCTACAAAAACCCTGATACTAACCATAGCTATGCTATAGGAATACATTCCTCGGTATTTCAGACCGAGGTATTCGCAATTTTGCAATGTGCAAAAACGAACAATGAAAGAGCTGTCGAAAATCAGCATATTCAAATAATGTCAGACAGCCAAGCGGCACTTAAGGTCATATCGAGTCAGAAAGTTACGTCGAGGCTGGTATGGGAATGCATCGAAGAACTAAGAACACTGGCAGACCAAAATAGAGTAAAACTATTTTAGGTGCCAGGTCACCAAGGGATCGAAAGCAACGAAAAGGCTGACGAACTTGCAAAAAGAGAGTCAGAAGAAACACCGAAACCAGACACAAACCCAGGAGTACCAAAAAGTACAGTCCAAGGTTTCATAAACGACTGGATTCGGGAACAACATATCAACTATTGGGGAAACACCCCAAAACAGGCACATGGAAGAGCCTTCATAGGCAGACCATGTCCCAAAAGAACTGAAGAACTACTCTCAATGAATAGGAACCAGTTGAAAGTGATAACAGGGCACGACTGGGCACGCCCCAGTAAAGGCACACTTGAACAAAATTGGAATGTACAATGGGGAACTCATGTGCCGACTATGTCACAAGAAACCAGAAACGGCCAAACACATACTGTGCGAACGCGAAGCTCTACATCGCAAAAGACAGGCTCTTTTTGGACAACCCCAGGTTGATCCAACAACGTATAGAACCCGCTCACCCAAGGATCTGTACAAACTTGTACAAGGTACAAGGGTAACAGAGTGGGTGCTATGAACTAACATGGGGTAAAACACAATAATCCAATAGGCTTTAGTGTTATTCGGAGATACATAGTCAAACAAGCCCAGGAGAAAAAAAAAAGACATTTGTGGTACCAAAAATTAATTTCATTACTGTAGGAATAGGGACCTTATAAATGAACACGAAATTCCAAACTTTGATTTTCCGAAGTTCCTTTGCCACACTCAATCCGTGGAATGATGCGTTAAATTAGTTACAGAGTCATCTTCCTTAGTAATTGGTAGATAATCAAGAGACTGCTTTAATCGCTCAAGAATAAAATCAAAATAAATTATACCCATATTTGAAAGTAAACGACTGTTTAAAATTGGGGATGGGACGTTTCGCCGTCGCCGTTTCGCCATCGCCGTTTCGCCGTCGCCGTTTCGCCGTCGAGCCAGTTTGCCGTCGCCGTTTCGCCGTCGATTTTTTTTTGCATCAGTAATTGAAAATTATTGGCATGTTCAATTTGAGAAAGATCTTCTGTCAATATTATTTACTAATTAAAAAAATTCCATATCTGAGTTTTAATTTCTTATTTTTTTCGTGATAAATCTGATGTCTTAATAATAGTTTTCTTTTGGATAGGTATTTTGGATTTTTATAAATCTTTTTTTTGTACTTGATGTGTAAGCTTTTTATATTTGATTTGTAAGCTTTTATGTTTGATTTGTTAGCTTTTTATATTTGATTTCTTTAGGTATTTTTACTATTTTTTAGAAAAATGTGTTATTTAGTTTTATTCGTGTAATATTTATTTGTTCAAATAATTTTTACCTTATCTTTTAAAGATAAAAGCAATAAACATTGATTAAAAGGTGTAGTAGAGGGCTGAAGATGTTTAAAAATATTAAAAATAAAGAGTGTGAATACAAACACTAAAATGTAACTTTCTTTAGGTATTGTAAGTCAAAATAATAAACTTTAACTTTTCACCCCTAAAGGGGAAAGCAGAAGGCTAAAAATTTTGATGAGGAAATTTTAAAAAAATTACGAAAAGAAAGCACAGCTAAACGCAAGTCTTGATAGGTACCGTAAACTTAATTTTTATATTTTTTAAAAATATGCCTATTTCGGTCTAGCTTAATGTAGAAGTCGAATAAGTGTGAATAAATAAATAAATTAAAAGATTCTGTGTTGGTGAATCTCAATGATAGAGAGTTGTTTAATAGATGTCGCATATCATTGCATACCTTATTATTAGAAAAAGGTCTCAAATGGCAGAAAGATGAACCAATGCGAGTTAATATGAAACTTCCTGCTGTTGCTTTAAAACGGGCAGGATTAAAAAAAATATGCCAAAGAAAAGGAAGCAAGTTTTTATTACTTCGTTTATATTGGATTTTCCAAATTGGTACGACAAACCGTTCTTGGAAATGCAGCAATAAAAGATGTAAAAATTACAAGTTGATGGTAAAAAAAACTAAGAAATATATACATGTTACCTTTACAATATCTTTTTTACAGATATTGTATAGAACCGAATATGATGGTGCCAAAGATATATTTGCGTCAAAAAGCAATTAATGTAATTATTATGGTGATATGAATAACGAAAAATTTTTAAAATGGTTTAAAGAACAATTGCTCCGAAATCTTTGAGAACTATGTTTAATGGTAATGGATAATGCTTTTTATCTAGCACATTGGCACATAAAACACCAAATAGTAATTGGATAAAGTTCCAATTCAAGAGCGGTTGACGAATGAGAAAATAGCTCATTCATTTACCATATTTAAGGCTGAATTTCTGAAACATGTTGTGCGGCGAGTAACTGAAATCTATTTTTTATGATTTATTTTTTTAGTAATAGGCCACGAAAAATACATGTAGCTGATGAGTTAGCTTAAAATCTAGCTGATGAGATAGCTGATCAGTTTATACATAAGGTATTACGTCTTCCTCCTTACCATTGTCTTCAATCCAAAATAATTAATTTTGGGCATTTCAAAACTGTATTATAACAGACATATTGGTCGGGATGGCAAGACACAAGTCAGGGAGATTGTACAAACATGTGGTCTGAAGTACTCTGAACCATAACTCCTTAAATGTGGAGAAAAAGAATAAGACAAACTAAAAATTACATTTTTAAATGATTTGAAAGAGAGCATGTATGTGACAAGTTCGAAATTGCTAACATAAATGATTCTGTTAGATTTCAGAATAATCTTTTAGCCTTTAGCGTCAGCCTTTTCACTTTTAGAAAAAGTTTCAAAAAACTAACGGATACATTATCTGAGAGTTATTATATGACAATTAAATACGAGAAATAATTAATAGGGTAAGTATCTGTAATTTTTTAATGTTATATGGTTGTGTAGCTACTTGTTTATATATCAGTCAAGGAGTTTATCAGGAATTTCAGGGGTAAGATAAGTTATCATTCAGAGGTTAGTTATATGCAGTAGTAAAAAGATAATTGTCTTAGTTACCTGGGTGTTTAAAATTTCGTGACACTTTATCTGAAAGTAAAAAGACCAACTCTTGTTTTTTTAAGTTTTAAACCAGCATGTGCTGTTAATTTTATGATCTAAAAGTTGTAATTATTGTTATTTTTTTAAATGGATTATAAACAAACTGAACAATTACTTTTTATTGTTACATCAAGCCTAAATAATATTTTGTTTATTTCTCATCGTTAATTTAACATTTTGTTGACTACTTCTTCAAATTCATCATCATTATCATCAATGACGTGCATTGGAGTTTATATTGCATCTAGTATACATTTAAAATTTATTATTCCCAGTAACACAACAAAAAAAACACATGACCTTATATTTTTAAAACGTTCTGTATTCCTCGAATATCTTGACGAGTGGACAACACTGCAAGCAGGGGTCCCAGATGTACTGAGCCTAAATTAGTGAGCTTGAAAAAAATTGTGAGAAATCGTAAGATTGTACTTCGCGTGTGTAATTTAGAGACATAGTATTTTCAATTTTTATGTACTTTGTCCGCGCAAAGAATAAGGAATAGCCGTCTTTTAAATTTCAGTATGATAAAGACAAAAACTAATTAGCACTAGCACTATAAATATTATCGACAGTGTGTTACTACCGAAAACTATCGATTATTTTAAGTATTCATCGATAGTTTAAATTTACATGTTTTTAGTAGTTTTCTAATTCATTTTCACGGAATTCGATCAAAAAACTAAAATAAAAAATAAACCAAGAATGCACTCAGCAAATTCAGCACTAGTTCATAAATCTGTTTTAAAGATTGCCCTAACTAATTTTTTATCATACACACGCCACAAATATAACTCCTGGCTTCACCTGTTTTCTTATATCTCTGTGCACCTATTGGTTCTTGTTTTTGTTACATTTTTTCATTTCAAATAGTTTTTTACTGTAAGGTAAATGTATTACTTTACTATGCTACGTATTAACCTTTGAATCAACGTTGGTATAGTTTAGATCAGCCATACTCAACCTTCTTTTCCTTCGGACCACATTCGTATATGTGCTATATTACACGGGCCGCAATATTTTTGAATGATGACCTTTTTTAGGACATCTATCTAAAATTAGTTAGTGAGGGCTTCTAATAAATAAAACACAAAACATAAATATATCCCGTTGTGTTACTGCAAAAACAAGATAACTCACATTTTTAAAGTTTCTATAAAACACTATTCAAACGTTTAAAACTGAATAAAAAATCAGTAAAAGCTTCAAAACATTGTTAACAAAGTATAAACTAATAACACTTTATCAATAATTGGTAAAAAAAAGAGAGAGCTTATTTTAGCTCTACATACAAAACATAATTCAATGTATGTCACTATCTTCAGTCGAAGTTTCAGTAACATTATTGGATACAGGTAGATTGTGATAATAATGGTGAAATTCATCAGGAGTATCTGATTTTGCAAAATTTTAGTAAATATTTCTTGCAATTTTTCGTGAGTATTTTCAAAAAGTATTTTCAAAACTTTATTGCATCCTAGCATGCATCCCTCTGAATAAATAGTGTTCGAGTTTGGCATATAAAGCCGAATTCCCCACCCTCACCCATTGATAAATTAAATCTATTTTTTTGGTGGAATGCATTCAGGATTGCTGAATCTTTCGATACGTTGTCTATTAGAAAGTATGGTTAAAATTCATAATCGCCTGTTACCACTAATACTTTTATTTACGAATAATTTTTACATAAAAATTCGCTTGACCAATCACCCATTACATCTTGACCAATCACTCGTTCACCACGGAGATTCGAACATCACGTGTTATTATCTAGTGGTTGTTTATGGTTAGCTGTATCGCGGAAAGAAAGGGTGACGTAATCATCTCGTGGATTTCGGAACAATCGAGAAAGGCCAGAGACGGCTCTAGTCATAACAAAACAAATGGCGTGGGCCCAATGTTATAATATTTCAACAAACACATTTAACAAAAATAAGTAGCGGCAAACCACTCCCGAAATACTGGTACGTTTTTACTGGAAATCACTACATATTTTCTCGAAAATTCCAAAATCATCATCTTAAATCATGGTCGAAATCAATTCGTCGCTCACAACCCGAAATGGCGAGAAAAACGACCATCGTATAAAATTAAGGTGGATTTTCAGTAAAACCACCTAAATTGCATAAATTTTTTTTAATTGATTTCTGAAATACAGGTACGTTTTGACCTTATTGGTTTACCCTCGGTTCTGGCCTTTATCTTGTTTTGGCAGGAACACTTTTAAGAATCGGACTAAATATATTTAGCAAAAATAAGTTATATGTCTATTATCTGGTTTTGGTAGACACATTTATCAATTGAACACAATGTTATGATTATGTTTTGGTATAGATGCTACTCAATCTTATTTGTCCATATTGTTAATGTATTAAAATGGAGTCAGTTTTTATTGGCTATCTATATAGACTTCTTTCACACTTGTAGAAAGAGTACCTTCTTAACTCGAAAATTCCAAAAGTAGAGCTATCTTATTTTTGCAGTAACCCCACAAAACTCCAAACGTTTATTTAAAACTTAGCATGCTGCGATCAATAATAGTGTTGCGGGCTACAAAAAAAGCTTGAAGGGCCGCAGGTTGAGTATGGCTGGTTTAGATGGTACTATTGATAGTAACTCTTGAGACGAGACTATTGGAAAATATCAATATGGCCGAATATGGAAAGTAACCGACCACTTGCTGGGTACTGTCAAGTGTTAGTTGTCCGTCATGTTTCGGCCAACGCATTAGCAGGACACATCGTGAGATCTGGGATCCCTGACTGCAAGGCTGTGATTTTATAAGTGATCGATTAAGTGCTTTGGATTTTATATTGAATGGGATTTATTTATCAAAGTACTACAGCCTGGTTTACTTGATATTTTGATATCATTTACTTGCTATCCTCCTTAATACCTTAGTCATCCGCCAGTTGTATCGGGACCCACAGTGAACAAAGTTTTCGAAATTTAAAAATGATCCTAGAGAATTTCACGGCTTGAGGCGTCATTCCCAAACGCCATTTGAAGTTTTTCTTGTCATAACTCCGACGTCATATTAGGTTTTAAATTAAAAAAAAATATATAGCATAGCTTATGGTTCTATTGTGGACAAATCATTGGCCTGATAATTACCAAAATAACTAAATATTGTAATAAAAAACTATAATTTATAGAAGCAAAAAATCATTGCCATGCAGTTTTTGTAATTTTAAAATCATATAACTGTTTTAGGTATACATACTATACATATTGAAATATATATCGAGAATCCCCGAAAGTTCTGAATAAATGTTGTTTACAAAAAAGTGTAAACTTCTTAAATTAAATGAGTGGTTCAGTACCATAGTTGCGTAACTAACATTTTATTAAAAAGTGAGCAAATGAAGGTCAAAGCACGTTATCTATGTCGTAACTACCTAATCTTTGGGCATATATTATTATCAAAAACGCATAATTTTATAGAATTGGATTGAAATTATTAAAAGTGCGTAAATGGAGACTTAAGCACTTTACTCCAATCTACTAGACGAAACTGCCTAATCTTTGGCTATAGATGGTAGCGCCAAAAGCGAATAATTTTAAGGAATATGCAACTTTGACATTAAAAGAAATAATTTTAAAATAATAATACTATACAAAAAAGAGTTGTTTTGATATTTCGTGGCACTGAGCCACTCAAATAATTTTTCCGTTTTCCCCTGCTCTATTTCAAAAGTACAACTACTTGTTAAATTAAAGAACTACAGAAACTACCAACCTCAAAGTAGATTTACAATCCAATATAACTTTTTGCATTGGTTCATCGTAGTATCCTGTTAGACAGTTGATTATCACGTTGAATATTAAAATTGTATCAAATATTAATCTAAATATGTTAAATACAAGTGGAAATGAATAATATTTTTTTCTAAAATCGAAGAATAGGTACAAAAATGGTGTGACTGTAAATTGAATCAATATCACGAAGGTCATAATTACAGCCCAGATTATCCTGAAATAAGAAAATAATATTATTAAACAAATCAAGATTTACAAGTACAGGCTTTTTGGAATACATGTACATAAAATGGGTAGTTGTATATAATGTACAAAATCGAACGTCAATTATTTATAACAGACTTACGAAAATGATGAAAATAAAACAAACTGTCAAATATCTTATCACAAAAAAAAATAATAACTGAAGAAAAGTATCCAACTGCTCTAATGTGGTCATCAATCTCACAAAACAATATTTATTCAAGAGATTGCCAACCGGTTTCGGCATTAGAATCCAACATCAGGTCTATAAAGGAACAAAATTTTGGTTTAACAAAGTTTGCAAAAATTATAAAGTGTTCCATGCCTCAAAAGTAATTAATTAGCCTTGCAAATACTAAGATGTCTCACAATTAATTATAATTTTGTTTCTTTGAACCTTATTGACCATTATCTTAGATTGTAATGTCAATTTCAACAACAAAAATTAAGTTAATTCAAATTAATTATATATTTTATTATATAAGTAATATATTTTATTATATAAATAATATAATAGTTAATTAAAAATATAGGTAGCCAATTGTTATTAAATTTAATATTTTAACATGAAGCATTTATTAAATTGTTTATAGATACTGTATACTAGGTATATATCTGAATAAAATATAGCCTATTTAAATGCATACATTGAAATTTGAACTTTCAAATTCAATAGTTTGTTTTATATACAATTAGACGGAAATATATACCGGGTGTTCAAATTAAAGTGTTATAGTTAAATACCGCCAAAAATATGCAGTTTATAAGAAAAAGTTTCGGACAAAAGTTTTATAGTTTTTTGGTGGAAACATTTTGGCTAAATTCATTTTTTATAGCTGGCCACAACATGGCCATATCGAGGTAAACTTTTTTTCAAATTGGAACCACACTTTTTACATATTCCTAAAGTTCATAAAAAAATAAGTAACTTTTAAAGCAAACATTTTTTTATTCGACTTTTACTTATTGAGTTACACCTACTTGAACATTTGGCTGCGCGAAAAAAAGTTGGCCATATTAGTTATAAAAACGATTTTAGCCAAAATGTTTTCCCCAAAAAACTGTAAAACTTTCGTCTGAAACGTTTTTTTATACAAGGCGGTATTTAATAATAATAATAATAATAATAATACTCTCCCTAATTCACCCCCTTACGAGTGAATTTCAACCCCTGAAGTCGACTGAACGACTTGTGTAGGGGAAGGGACGGACGGTTATTATTATTATTTGCCGTGGCGCTCCGGGGCGACTTAAAGATGATTGATGGTGCCATTTGACTTACAGGTAAGGAAAACCCGGAAAACCTCACCCACCATCATTTAACTGTAACACTTTAATTTAAACACCCGTTATATTACGGATTTTAAGAGTTATATGGAATAATGATCTGTAAATTGTAGACTTGGTGATATTTGCTTATATTTTTTTTTAGTGCATTTTCTGTTATCTTTATAGATAGAATATATATTTAAAATTTCATATCCAATGCATAAAACTATAGATTTTTTAAAACGACGCCTGAAAATCTACATAAATTGTTTTTCATTAATTTAATATTCTAGTCCAATCAAATAGGCCTTTCAATCAAAATTTTGGAGGAAATACAGGGATTTTTGATATAAGTCACTTTAGAGTATTAGAAAACGATATGTAAAAAAAATTTTTTTTCAGGCACCGGCAAATGTCAAAAGCCAAGAAAATTAAGTGTTTTTTTTAAGGTTATTTAAAAACAAACTGCTATTAAAAAAAGTTCTTAATAAAAATTGTAAAGCATAAAGTTTTACATAAAAATTACATTTGACATTTTTTGCTATTATTAAAACTGACAGAGTTAGGGTGGTTAGAAATTAAGAGGAGATATATGACTATGAAAAATCATACCGAGCTGAAAATTCAATGATTTTGTAGTTTCTTTTTATTATTTACTCAAAAAATTATAAATTTCTATTAAGAAAAATTAATTTTGTTTTGTTTTTACTTTCCTATCTATCTGTATACAGATATATTACTTTCCTATCTGTATACAGATATAAGGAGAGTATAGGAATCATGATTTTTTTCGACCTCGAGTTTTCGACGAATTTTTACGTTTTGAGGTCCCCTGAATCCGTTTTTTTTATTTATTTTTATTCATTTTTATTCATTTTTATTCATTTTTATTCATTTTTATTCATTTTTATTTATTTTTATTCATTTTTATTCATTTTTATTCATTTTTATTCATTTTTATTCATTTTTATTCATTTTTATTCATTTTTATTCATTTTTATTCATTTTTATTCATTTTTATTCATTTTTATTAATTTTTATTCATTTTTATTAATTTTTATTCATTTTTATTCATTTTTATTCATTTTTATTCATTTTTATTCATTTTTATTCATTTTTATTCATTTTTATTCATTTTTATTCATTTTTATTCATTTTTATTCATTTTTATTCATTTTTATTCATTTTTATTCATTTTTATTCATTTTTATTCATTTTTATTCATTTTTTATTCATTTTATTTTATTCATTTTTATTCATTTTTATTCATTTTTATTCATTTTTATTCATTTTTATTCATTTTTATTCATTTTTATTCATTTTTATTCATTTTTATTCATTTTTATTCATTTTTATTCATTTTTATTCATTTTTATTCATTTTTATTCATTTTTATTCATTTTTATTCATTTTTATTCATTTTTATTCATTTTTATTCATTTTTATTCATTTTTATTCATTTTTATTCATTTTTATTCATTTTTATTCATTTTTATTCATTTTTATTCATTTTTATTCATTTTTTATTCATTTTTATTCATTTTTATTCATTTTTATTCATTTTTATTCATTTTTATTCATTTTTATTCATTTTTATTCATTTTTATTCATTTTTATTCATTTTTTATTCATTTTTATTCATTTTTTATTCATTTTTATTCATTTTTATTCATTTTTATTCATTTTTATTCATTTTTATTATTAATTTTTATTCATTTTTATTAATTTTTATTCATTTTTATTCATTTTTATTAATTTTTATTCATTTTTATTCATTTTTATTCAGTTTTATTCATTTTTATTCATTTTTATTCATTTTTATTCATTTTTATTCATTTTTATTCATTTTTATTCATTTTTATTCATTTTTTATTCATTTTTATTCATTTTTATTCATTTTTTATTCATTTTTATTCATTTTTATTCATTTTTATTCATTTTTATTCATTTTTATTCATTTTTATTCATTTTTATTCATTTTTATTCATTTTTTATTCATTTTTATTCATTTTTATTCATTTTTATTCATTTTTATTCATTTTTATTTATTTTTATTCATTTTTATTCATTTTTATTCATTTTTATTCATTTTTATTCATTTTTATTCATTTTTATTCATTTTTATTCATTTTTATTCATTTTTATTCATTTTTATTCATTTTTATTCATTTTTATTCATTTTTTATTCATTTTTATTCATTTTTATTCATTTTTATTCATTTTTATTCATTTTTATTCATTTTTATTCATTTTTATTCATTTTTATTAATTTTTATTCATTTTTATTCATTTTTGTTTATTTTTATTCATTTTTATTCATTTTTATTCATTTTTATTCATTTTTATTCATTTTTATTCATTTTTATTCATTTTTATTCATTTTTATTCATTTTTATTCATTTTTATTCATTTTTATTCATTTTTATTCATTTTTATTCATTTTTATTCATTTTTATTCATTTTTATTCATTTTTTTTTTATTGATTTTTATTCATTTTTATTCATTTTTATTCATTCTTATTCATTTTTATTCATTTTTATTCATTTTTATTCATTTTTATTCATTTTTATTCATTTTTATTCATTTTTATTCATTTTTATTCATTTTTATTCATTTTTATTCATTTTTATTCATTTTTATTCATTTTTATTCATTTTTATTCATTTTTATTAATTTTTATTCATTTTTATTCATTTTTAATCATTTTTATTCATTTTTATTCATTTTTATTCATTTTTATTCATTTTTATTCATTTTTATTCATTTTTATTCATTTTTATTCATTTTTATTCATTTTTATTCATTTTTATTCATTTTTATTCATTTTTATTCAATTTTTATTCATTTTTATTCATTTTTATTCATTTTTTATTCATTTTTATTCATTTTTATTCATTTTTTATTCATTTTTATTCATTTTTATTCATTTTTATTCATTTTTATTCATTTTTATTCATTTTTATTCATTTTTATTCATTTTTATTCATTTTTATTCATTTTTATTCATTTTTATTCATTTTTATTCATTTTTATTCATTTTTATTCATTTTTATTCATTTTTATTCATTTTTATTCATTTTTATTCATTTTTATTTATTTTTATTCATTTTTATTCATTTTTATTCATTTTTATTCATTTTTATTCATTTTTATTCATTTTTATTTATTTTTATTAATTTTTTATTCATTTTTATTCATTTTTATTCATTTTTATTCATTTTTATTCATTTTTATTCATTTTTATTTATTTTTATTTATTTTTATTCATTTTTATTCATTTTTATTTATTTTTATTCATTTTTATTCATTTTTATTCATTTTTATTTATTTTTATTCATTTTTATTCATTTTTATTCATTTTTATTCATTTTTATTCATTTTTATTAATTTTTATTCATTTTTATTCATTTTTGTTTATTTTTATTCATTTTTATTCATTTTTATTCATTTTTATTCATTTTTATTCATTTTTATTCATTTTTATTCATTTTTATTCATTCTTATTCATTTTTATTCATTTTTATTCATTTTTATTCATTTTTATTCATTTTTATTCATTTTTATTTATTTTTATTCATTTTTATTCATTTTTATTCATTTTTATTCATTTTTATTCATTTTTATTCATTTTTATTCATTTTTATTCATTTTTATTCATTTTTATTCATTTTTATTCATTTTTATTCATTTTTATTCATTTTTATTCATTTTTATTCATTTTTATTCATTTTTATTCATTTTTATTCATTTTTAATCATTTTTATTCATTTTTATTCATTTTTATTCATTTTTATTCATTTTTATTCATTTTTATTCATTTTTATTCATTTTTATTCATTTTTATTTATTTTTATTCATTTTTATTCATTTTTATTCATTTTTATTCATTTTTATTCATTTTTATTCATTTTTATTCATTTTTATTAATTTTTATTAATTTTTATTCATTTTTATTAATTTTTATTCATTTTTATTCAGTTTTATTCATTTTTATTCATTTTTATTCATTTTTATTCATTTTTATTCATTTTTATTCATTTTTATTCATTTTTATTCATTTTTATTCATTTTTATTCATTTTTTATTCATTTTTATTCATTTTTATTCATTTTTATTCATTTTTATTCATTTTTATTCATTTTTATTCATTTTTATTCATTTTTATTCATTTTTATTCATTTTTATTCATTTTTATTCATTTTTATTTATTTTTATTCATTTTTATTCATTTTTATTTATTTTTATTCATTTTTTATTCATTTTTATTCATTTTTATTCATTTTTATTCATTTTTATTCATTTTTATTCATTTTTATTCATTTTTATTCATT
>OV651829.1:2071072-2083572 GCA_927349885.1 Psylliodes chrysocephalus | reverse complement strand
GGCCGTTTTTATATTTTATGGAATATATCTGTTATTTATGTTTGAAAAAAAAATTGGTCAAATAAAAGTTACTTCCAATATTATTATCTATAATTTTTGCTTTATGTCAAAATTTTCTGAAATGGTCCGTACTCGAAAAATTTGACAAAATTTGTAAAATTCTGATTTTTATGAAAATTGTTGAAGTAAAAGTTGTTTGAGATATCGATCTCTATAATTTTTGTTAATACATGATTTTTCTAAAATGGACGGTAATGGAAAAATTAGAGGAAAAGTGCTAAATTTAAATTTAGAATATCTATAGAAAAATGTTTCGAGGTAGTGTATGTGGAAAATGTATATATTTAGTTTATCCTCTAAACATTTATAGAAGTGCTGCAATAGATTGTACAAAATAACCGGAAAAAAGCCTGTAATAACTAGATAGGAAAGTCATGTGTTGGACACATCAGATTTTTTAATTCATTTTTTAACTGAATATTTAATAGAACAATTTTTGAAAGACATACAGTCTTATTTTTCTCTGCCTACTGTTTAGGCTATCAACTGTTCCTACTTGCGGGAACGTACATTTTGGTCCTATCGGAGCACGGATTTGTGTTCTTTCAGATTGTTCTAGGAAGTTATATTATAAATGATTTTTTTGAAGCTGTTTAATGAATAGGGAATAGTTCATTTGAAATTAACAGCTAAATTTTATAATTATAATTCGGTATAATAATTGTTAAATTGTTTTCAAAGACGACAAAAGAGCACGTTTTCATTTTTTTTTTTGTGAATTAATCGAAACAAAGTTTATTGTTTACCGGTACGGTGTGGATATTTTTCGATTTATTTGATGCCTTAGTTCATAGCAATGATTAGATCGAGGATATCGAAAAATTCACATACCTAATTCAATCTTTGGAGGGTGCTCCGTTGCGATTTGCAAAGTCTATTAGTTTAGCTGGGGAAAAACTACGAAAAGGCTTATGATAGACTAAGAACAAAATTTTTGAATAATCGATTAAGAGCTATGGCTTATTGGTGGAAAATTAAAGAGGCTCCGAATATAACTGAGAGATGTGCAGATAATTTAAATATGTTAGTCGATACTTTTGCAGAAAATTTGTCTGTGCTTGAAAGTTTAGGCTTCGACATTAACAGTTGGGATTTTATTTTAGTTTGCACCTTGTTAAAGAAGTTAGACTTAGAGATCAAAGAACGGTTTGAATTTAAGTACGGGGTCCCCTAATATTCCTAACTTTAAAGTACTTTTTGGATTTTTGGAAGAACAAAATTTAGCTTTTGATCAAGTATCTTTTTCTAGTTTGTCAAATTCGAACTCTCCTTTGAAAGATAAAGTAATTTCAAAACCTTATAAAAATAAAAGTTTGAATAAAAACACATCATAATTCAAACCTTCCAACAATTTAAACCTGTTTGTTAAACCTACTGTAAATTTTATGTAAATTATGTAATGAAAATCATGACTTGATTTCGTGTAACATTTTCTTAAATAAAACTCCTTATGAGAGATTTAATTTTTGTAAAATTTAACTTCTGTTTTAAATGTCTCAGACAACATGATATTCAAAAATGTCAGTCTACTTCTAGTTGTAGCACTTGTAATTTGGGACATAATACTTTATTGCATTTTAAACGGGATGTAGGTCAAACAACAGCTGAAAACGTTGCTGATAGCTTGTCCCCTATAACTTCCCGTGATGTAGCTTCTAAATCCATTAATATGGCTGGGTTTGTTTATAAGCATTCTACCGTTTTATTATCAACCCTGTTAGTGGACGCACTCGATGCTTCAGGCTGCTAGTTCGAGCTGCAAGTTCGAGCCTTATTAGATGGCGGGAGTATGTCATGTTTTATTTCTCAAAATTGTGTTAATCGTTTGGGGATTACAAAAATATGGTCATTCGATGAATATTAAGGGCATTGGTTCGCTTTAGGAAACAGTTATGGAAGTACTTCAGTTTCTATAAACCTATTGGTCAGTCCTTACCTGTGTTAAATTTTGAAACTTTAATTTTACCTAAAATTTGTGATAATCTGCCTACTTCCGAAATTTCTGTGCATTCTTGGGCCTACCTTGCAAATTTGAAATTGACAGATCCTCAATTCCAAACTCCTGGTCGTATTGATCTCTTATTAGGAGCGGATATATTAGCTCAAAGTTTATTAGATGGTAAAATTGTTGGTCATCCTGGTACTCCAGTTGCTTTGAATACTGCCTTTGTCTACTTATTAACTGGAAAAATTGATCATCCTACTACAACAGTTTCGGCTTTGTTGTGTAATACTTATGAAATATCAGATTCACTTAAAGAATCTATGAAGAAATTTTGGGAAGTTAAGGCTGTGCCTCAAGTTGAATGTCTTTCTCCTGAGGATGAGCTGTGTGAAGATCATTTTAAGAAGACTGTTCGTAGAAATTCAACGGGACGTTATATTGTTTCTTTGCCATTTAGGGAAACTTCACCTAACTTTTTCGGTATTCGAAATTTGGCTATTAATAATTTTTTGGCTTTAGAACGTCGTTTACTTCGCCAACCCCAAATATATTTAGAGTATTCTGCTTTAATGAAGGAATATTTGGAACTTAATCATATGGAGAAGATAGCGACTGGAGATTTATCTGATCATCATGCGGTAATATGTCCTAGTAGTATGTCGACGAAACTCAGAGTGGTATTTAACGTTTCCGCCAGAGTTTCAGGTCAAAACAGTCTCACTGATTTTTTGTTTCTAGGTAGAAAATTGCAGCAAGATATATTAGCTATCTTACTTAACTTTTGGCCATATATGTTTGTGTTTACAGCAGATAAAAAAAAATGTATAGACAAATTTTAGAAGAGTCAGCTGATTGCAACTACCAAAAAATTATTTGAAGATATTCTCCTGACGAATCCTTGCGCCTTATCTATCATTGCGAACGTTATTGAAACTCATTAAAGATGAAGGTGACCAATATCCTTTAGCTGCTGATGTAATTCGCAATGCGATGTACATCGATGATGTTGTTACTGGTAGTTCTTCCATTGAAGACGCTAACATTCTTCAACAGCAACTTATTTCTTCATTAAAAAAAGGTGGTTTTGAATTAAGAAAGTGGTCTAGTAATGATACGCCACTATTGCAGATATTTCCTGAGGATCATTTATGCACTAATCCATTATCGTTTGATGAAGAAAGTTCTGCTTCACTAAAAATATTGAACTTGGAATGGAACAATATGATGGATTGTTTTAGTTTTTCTGTATAGGCACTTGAGAAATCGTCTACCAAACGTAGTATGTTATCTGAGTTGGCTAGAGTGTTCGACCCGTTAGGTTTTCTCTCGCCGGTGACTTTTTTCACTAAACATTTGATACAGCGTTTGTGGTTATCCGGTTTGGATTGGGACCAGATTCCATCTGTCGAAGTTTTTGATATTTGGAACAAATATAAATGAGAACTTTATTTTCTTCCTCAGTTAAAAATACCTCGTTTAATGCCTGTTTTTAATTGCTCTCAATTGGAACTTCATGTCTTTTGTGACAGTAGTGAGCGTGGATACGCAG
Source organism: Psylliodes chrysocephalus (assembly GCA_927349885.1). Classification (NCBI taxonomy): domain Eukaryota; kingdom Metazoa; phylum Arthropoda; class Insecta; order Coleoptera; family Chrysomelidae; genus Psylliodes; species Psylliodes chrysocephalus. Next base: position 2,080,018 of record OV651829.1, on the reverse strand, counting down.
CTGTCGCTTATTTTCGTTTATTGGATAATTCCAGTGTTCAGACTTGCTTTGTTTGTGCCAAGTCTAAAGTTTCTCCGACAAAAACATTAAGTATCCCTCGTTTAGAATTGTGTGGGGCAGTTTTGGCCGCTAAATTGGTTGCTTTTATTCGAAAAGTTCTATATACCATATTACCTTCTTTTAAGATTTATGCTTGGACAGACTCTAAAATCGCTTTGTCTTGGATAAAGTCCTCTCCTCATCGTTGGAAGATCTTTGTCTCTAATCGGGTGTCTTTTATTCGAAGTAAAATTTCCTCTAAATGTTGGCTCATGTTTTATCTGTCAACATCCCTGCTGATATGGCTTCTCGTGGATTATTCCCTTCTCAAATTTATGAGAATTCGTTCTGGTTTGAGGGTCCTACATTTCTTCGAGACAGAGATTTGTCAAAAAAATTAAATGTTAGAATTTCTGAGCATTTTGGTATACACGAAGAAGAAAAAAAGGTTGTATTGACCACCACCGTTAAAAACAATTCTTTCGAAAAATTATTAAATGATAATTCTTCATTTGTTTTTATAAGACGTGTTGTAGCTTATATTCTTAGATATATTTGTAACCTGAAAAATCCTAAATGTCGTAAACAAGGACTGCTATCTTCTCTTGAATTATATGAAGCATTGATGTGTCTTGTTAAATTTACTCAACATTTCTATTTTTCAGAAGAATTTTAAAATAAACAGTTTTCTAAGCCTTTCCGAAAGCTAAGTGCTTTTATTGATGATATAGGCATTTTGAGAGTTGGAAGACGTCTCTCTTATTTGAATTTATCCTATGATAAAAAATGTCCGGCTATTTTACCCCGTCAAAGTATTTGTTAATAGAATTATATCATAAGAAATATTTTCATGCTGGATTGCGCACAGTTCATTATTTGTTATCTCAACATTTCTGGATTTTGGCCCCTAAACGAACCATTCGTGGTGTTTTATTGAAATGCATTACGTGTTGGAATCAATCTCCAAAAAAATTCCAGCCGATAATGGGAAACTTACCAATTCCTAGGATTTCTCAGGTGAAAGTTAACTTTGGTGGCCCTTTCAATGTTACCATGAATAGATATCGTGGAGCTAAGTCTTGTAAAGTGTATTTATGTCTTTTTATATGTATGGCCACGAAAGCCTTACATTTGGAACTGGCCTCAGATTTGTCCACAGAAACATTTTCATCTGTCTTACAGCGTTTTATTGCCCGTAGAGGAAGAATTTTAAATTTATATTTAGACTGCGGAACTAATTATATTTAGACTGCGGAACTAATTTTGTAGGTTGTTCCAATCTTCTAAAGCATATCAAAAATGCTGCCAGCTCTGAAAATATTTCATTTCATTTTAATGCGGCTTCAGCTGCACACATGGGAGGTTTGTGGGAAGCAGGTATCAAATCTGTCAAAACTTATCTTGTTAGAGTTATTGGGGAACAGATTTTGTCATTTGAAGAGTTAAACACGTTGATTGTCAAAATTGAATCATATTTAAATTCTAGGCCGTTAACCCCCTTAAGTTCTGATTCTAATGATATAAGCGTTCTGCCTTCTGGACATTTTTTAAATTTAGAGCCTCTCTCTGCTGTTTTCGAACCCGTTAATAATAATAATCCAACTCCTGCCTCATATTTACAATGTTGGAATTTGATACAAACATTGCATTAAAATTTTTGGAAGCGATGAAGTAATGAATATCTTCATACTTTACATCAGCGAAGTAAATGGAGTTCTGTTAATTTAAAACCTGCAGAAATAGGCACGATGGTTATAATCAAAGAAGAAAACTATCCTCCTAGTAAGTGGCGAATTAAGTGTGAGCACTTCGAAAAAGACTTTTTAAAAAACAAAAATTTAAATGAAACCTTTATTAACAGAAAGCTAACAATGATCTGATCTTTTTTTATTCTGACTTATATTTATAATTTTAGTCCAGAGTGCAACGTAAACACTATTCTTGTATTAGTCGGCGGGATTGTTTCCATAACTCCTCCGGGGCTAGATGAGAACTATGGGGTTGAACCAGAGTTCGAAATGAGCGGAAAATTCTTGAGGTCTATATCTTGAGGATTTTCTTTCTTCTTTTTCTCGGTCAACTTCTTTGTAATGTAAAATTTAAAAGCTGCATAAATGATTGCTGAAATAATTATAATATATAATACAATTGTTGTATAAAAACTTATTTTTTGAAAATGCACAGGGGATGTGTCAATGTCTTCTAATTTCAATTTATCTTCCTGGAGTGCACTATGAATATTGTTAAGTTCATCGAGCTTTATTGAGTTTATTTGCATTGGTTTTAAGTTTATTGTTGAGGTTTTAAAATTGTTTTTGAAAATTTTTAAACTTGGCAGTTCAATATTTCTAAAATTCGGATTTTTGGTTTCAAATGTTTTTAGAGAAAAACTGTCTATAATCACTTCACACAAATTATTAAGTTCTATTAAATAACTACCATTTATAAGGACATTGTCTAAATTTTTACCACATTTTTGTTTTGTAACCACACTGTGGGGTGTGATAACAATCCATTGGTTATTTTCTAACTTCTGGATTTTTATTTCGCTGACATCTACTGGAATTTGTCGACATTTGTTGATAAATTTAGAATACTTCAACAGCTGTACTTCACAAGGGGAATTCGGAGAGATTCTCAAGGTCTGGACATCTTGGCAGAGAAATCCATCTTGAGTAACTTCTTTGCACCCCAAGTTTGAAAGTGCATATTGCTGCTCATTTGAGAGAAGAAATTTGGGTTGAGGAATAATGGTTTTAAAGGATTCTATGGAACGTATAGGTAGAGAGTACAGGTGATAGTAGTTAGTAGTTATAATTATTGGATTCTACTATGGGTATTTCAAGTAGAAATACAATTTTATTATTTTTACTATAGCTTTTGATTTCGATTATTTTTTCAAAATTTAAAATATTATTTAAGGAGAGTTCAAATGGAAATTTTTCATTATTGTTAAGATTTTTACTAATTAGTGATATTTCAGAAAATAGTTCTGTAGGATCTGCAATAGCATTATGAAATGTATTAAGTTTTGAAAAGCTAATGGCTATCTCTATTTTTTCCAGTATGTCATATATAATTTGAAAACTAATAGAAAATTGTGAGACAATTCTTTCCAGTGCAAAGTAATGAAATGTTTCCGTTTTTTCTATATTAAAATTTTTAATTAATTTTTGTATTTCATTAATACGAGAGCTCAATATTAATTGATTATGAGCTAATAATTTAGAATTGTTTTTAAAGTTTTGAATTGAATTTTGTAAAATAGTAACTTGGTGCTCGATTAAAGTTTTAATTTTATTTTGATTGATAGACAAAGATGTTATGGCTTCGTCATATCGTTTTGCATCGTTTGAATTTGAATCATGTGATATGAGTTTTGAAATTCTTCTTTGAAACTAAAACTTTCGGGAGTTGTAGAGAGAGAAATGTTTAATTTATTATATTGCTCTTGCAATGTCAAAAAGTCTATTGTAATGTTTGTTATGTCATAAATATGTATAAATGTCCAAAAATTTGTTTTAACTTGTGCTGTTCCTAAATGAAGAGGGAGGAGACCTGGATTGTCATTTAAGTTATGGAATTGAGGAATGTCTAGTCTTGCGGCTGTGGTCCAGAAGAGGAATCTGCAACAGGAGGTTTCCTTAATTCGTTTATGTGTATAATTTCTTTATGTAAGACTAATTTTTTATGTTTTAATGCTTCTCTGGAAATTTCAACGCGATTTCTATCAATAATTTGAGTAATTTTGAAAGGTCCTAAAAATCTTTTATCTTTTTTATTTCGCTTTTTTGGATTTACTTTATAGACGGTTTGATTAACTTGGAATTCCGGATTAGTTTTACCTTTTTCGTTTCTTTTTTCAATAATTTTATTTTTTTTATCATTTAAATTCTTATGCACACCCTTGTAAACGTGTTCCAATTTTTCTTTATGTTTATTAACGTAATCTGTATAAAAATCATGAGGAAGGAAAATTTCGTTAGGATTTCTAGAGTCTGTGTGTCCGAAGGTAAGTTCAAATGGAGTAAAATTTGTCGAACTATGTATAGAGTTATTGTATCCAATTATTGCATAGTCCATTAAATCATTTTCATCTGGGTAAATTTCACGCAAAAGTCTTAAATGTTCAATTAATGTCGAATGTATTCGTTCAGCTATTGAGTTAGATTCATGGTGACCAGGAGTTGTGAAATGAACTTTAATTTTGTGTAATGCTAAAAGATATTTTACTGTCTCGTTATTAAATTCAGTGCCTTTATCTACTACAATTAGTTGAGGAACGCCAAATGAAGTGAAATATTTTATCAGTGCTTTACTGACATCGTAAGTAAATACGTCCATGTGTACAATTTGGAAAGGTTTTGTAGCTGTCTCAGTAAGTAGTTGTGATTGGCCAGTTCTGGACGGGAGGTAATGAGAGGTAATTAGTAATTATCATAAGTACCCACCCCCACCCGTCGCGCAATTAGCAAGTACCTCCCAATGAGCTTAATTGCATAGTGTAATTGCATAGTGTAATTGCATAGTGTAATTGCATAGTGTAATTGCATAGTGTAATTGCATAGTGTAATTGCATAGTGTAATTGCATAGTGTAATTGCATAGTGTAATTGCATAGTGTAATTGCATAGTGTAATTGCATAGTGTAATAAGTGTAATTACTTCATACGCATATAGATATAAGTATTTACTATGTATATCGAGTAGCGTGTAACGAGCATAGTAAGTACCTCTTAGATAGTAATTGCTATGTATATCATGCAGTGTAATGGGATTAGTTCAAGTACATATGAGTGATTACTATTGTAGCATAAGGGAAATACGTCGGAGCATACCGAAACACATCCTTGACTCTCAACCGTCATAGCTATAGTGAAGCGCTAGTCTCCAGCAGACGCGCAAGACGTAAACATCGGTGGAAGGGATAGTTCCTCATTCTTCATAAAATTAGCGGGTACCTCTCAGGCTTGTATATTATGAATATGAGTTGCATAGTAAGTATTTTTCAGATACCCTATACACCATGTGTAATGAATATCATAAGTACCTCTCATCACCCCATACACATTGAAATGTAATGAGTGTAGCTACCTTGTATATATAGTAATTTCTATGCATGTCATGAAGTGTAATGAGTAATTTAAGTAGCTCTTGTAGCTATTGTAGCGTATATAGCATTTTGTATCCTAAGTACATTCTAAATAATAGACATAAATGGGGGATAAAGTCCGCACATCCCTGACTCTCGACCACCATGATTAAAGTGAGGAACCCGCCGGGCGCAAGCATACACGGCATGAATATCGAGGCAGGAACTTGGAAAAAGTGGGGGATTTAGTTAACAAGTACTTCTTAATTCTAAACCCACTGTACTAAGTCTAATTGCATAGTAAGAAACTTTCAATGTATAATGAGCATCGCAAATACTTTTCAATACTCCATTCACATATAGGTACCTTGTATGTATATCATGTGTAATAAGTTATAGTAGGTACTCCCCATTACTTCAAACACAATGAAGTGGTATGAGTATAAGTACATTATGTATAGTAATTGCAATGTATATCATAAAGTGTAGTGAGTTTAATATAAGTACCTCTTGGGTATAACTATTGTACCGTACAGAGCGTGAATATCGAAGGAGCTTAAAAGAGGTGGGAGATTTTTGAGAGGATATATAGTAGCGTGCGTATCCAAAAAGTTTAAACATCGAGAGCTTCCGCTGTGTATGGTTTCAAAACGGCTAAAAATATCTTATTTTAATACAAAATACATACAAAAACGAAAAAAAAAATAACATCAGAATAATTAAAATATCTTTTTCAGGTGAAAGACACCAAAAATTTAAAACAAAAAAATAAGTAAAATGCAGACACATTGACACACAACGTTTTCAACTAAACTATTATGTTTTGATTAGTGGAGATCTACCTATAATAATACGCAAACCTCGAACACAGGTAAAAAGTGCCGGGTCCTTTAGGCATCTAGTTGGGCTAAGTTTAGTAGAAATATGTGTTTTTTATGGTCGCCATCTATAACGAAGTTTAGGTAGTTCTTCTAGAGTAGGATGATGAGATATAGTAGAACCCTGTTTTTAATAGTTTTCGGATTATTCATTGTGGGTAGAAATTCCATTAATCCGTGTTTGCTCCTTATTTGTGTGGTTATGTATGGTAAGATATCTTTCAAGAAAGTTTTCATACCTTGGGTAACTGACTATCTCCTCACAAAATGTGTGCAAGTCCAACTTACATGTATCATATTTGCGGCAAAGACTGCCTGCCTTCATCGTTTTTCTTATACTATTTCATTTGATTTTAAAAAGCGGCATTACGCCAGAGCTTATCGGAATACATTATCCACCTATCGTAATAATGTGAAACAATATATGGCCGTTATTAAAGGAACAAATATGGGTCAAGTTATACTTACAATAAAATTGTAGAAATTTTTAATGAAATAATGTGTATACTATATAAGTAAAAAATATTTACAGTGGCTCTACCACAGATGCTTAATATTTTACCACAATTACACTTATACATTTTTACTATTTTTATTATTTATTTGATATTTTTGTGAATCCAATTAAAAAAAAGTCTAGCATTGGTATATAAATGACTACTAATTCAATAAACATTCGATATTTTAGTAATTATAATATACAGCTTAATATTTCACCAAATATTTACTTATTTTGTTCTTAAAATATTGTAGTTTTCTACCCACAATAAATAATCCGAAAACTATTAAAAACAGGGTTCTACTATATCTCATCATCCTACTCTAGAAGAACTACCTAAACTTCGTTATAGATGGCGACCATAAAAAACACATATTTCTACTAAACTTAGCCCAACTAGATGCCTAAAGGACCCGGCACTTTTTACCTGTGTTCGAGGTTTGCGTATTATTATACGTAGATCTCCACTAATCAAAACATAATAGTTTAGTTGAAAACGTTGTGTGTCAATGTGTCTGCATTTTACTTATTTTTTTGTTTTAAATTTTTGGTGTCTTTCACCTGAGAAAGATATTTTAATTATTCTGATGTTATTTTTTTTTCGTTTTTGTATGTATTTTGTATTAAAATAAGATATTTTTAGCCGTTTTGAAACCATACACTGCGGAAGCTCTCGATGTTTAAACTTTTTGGATACGTACGCTAATATATATCCTCTCAAAAATCGCCCACCTCTTTTAAGCTCCTTCGATATTCACGCTCTGTACGGTACAATAGTTATACCCAAGAGGTACTTATAATAAACTCACTACACTTCATGATATACATAGCAATTACTATACATAATGTACTTACACTCATACCACTTCATTGTGTTTGAAGTAATGGGGAGTACTTACTATAACTTATTACACATGATATACATACATACATACATACATACTAAATCCCCTTCTTTTTCCAAGTTCCTGCCTCGATATTCATGCCGTGTATGCTTGCGCCCGCCCGGTTCCCCTCACTCTAATCATGGTGGTCGAGAGTCAAGGATGTGCGGACTTTATCCCCCATTTATGTCTATTATTTAGAATGTACTTAGGATACAAAATGCTATATACGCTACAATAGTAATAACCAAGAGCTACTTAAATTACTCATTACACTTCATGACATGCATAGAAATTACTATATATACAAGGTAGCTACACTTATTACATTTCAATGTGTATGGAGTGATGAAAGGTACTTATGATACTCATTACACATGGTGTATAGGGTATCTGAAAAATACTTACTATGCAACTCATATTCATAATATACAAGCCTGAGAGGCACCCGCTAATTTTGTGAAGAATGGGGAACTATCCCTTCCACCGATGTTTACGTCTTGCGCGTCTGTTGGAGACTAGCGCTTTACTATTATTATTGTTATCTCTTTATATGTATTGTATAAGACGTGTATGAAAATATTTATATGTTTCAATAAATACAGAAATTTTTTCACCTGTAAAAAGTCGCCAAAAATAGGCGATTTATTGAAAATCCCCATCACACTCTCATAGAGAGAAAAAGTCGTCATTTTGGCGACTTGTCGCCCTAAATGGCAACATCCCCCATACAGTGAGTCTAAATACCAGGATACAAAAAGTTACAGAGATATGATATTTATCCAACGATATTTCGTTAGGTTCGCGCGTGTAGTGTAAAATTAAATCGTAACTATTGTACAATAGTTAATTGTTGTACTTAATACTATTTTTACCTAAATACGAAAAAAGATCTACGCCAGAAATATAATTTTACAGTTAGGTAGGTAGCGGTTTCGATATTTGGTAAAGCGAATCACAAGACACAGGTGCATCGTGTTGATATCTTGGTGCCATAAAAATATTTATTTTTCTTAAAAAGTATCTATCTCTGAAACCCTCTATTTATGGCTAACTTGTATGTGTATGTTTTTGTTAAAATTGAAAAGGATTGTTCATAGTTCATCTGTATTTTCCAATATAATAGGTATAACAGCAAATTTGTATTCTCCTTCACCTTTAAGTAATATATGTGACTACTAATTTAATATGCATTCGATATTTTAGTAATTATATATCTAAAGATTTATTTAAATATTTATTTGTCACCTGTTATCTTATAAAGGACTGCATTCTAGATATTTTTGTGAATTTAATTTAAAAAAAGCCTAGCATATGTATATAAATGACTATTAATTCAATATGCATTCGATATTTTAGTAATTATAATATACAGCTAAATATTTCATCAAATATTTACTTATTTTGTTCTCAAAATATTGTAGTTTTCTACCTACAATAAAAATCTTGAAAACTATTAAAAGCAGGGTTCTACTAAATCTGACCACTTTTCTCTAGAAGGACCGCCTAAACTTCGTTATAGATGGCGACCATAAAAAATACATATTTCTACTAA
>OV651829.1:2065072-2070572 GCA_927349885.1 Psylliodes chrysocephalus | reverse complement strand
ACTATATATATATATATATATATATATATATATATATATATATATATATATATATATATATATATATTTACATCTCTGTATCATTGAAGCGTCCCGATAAAGATGCGCTTTAAAGCGCCCATGTCTGTTTACCCTTGATCTACTTATTTTAGACATATATACTCGTTGCTGTTGGAAGAAGCAGCTTAAATTAGGCGGATAACATTAAATTGAAAGGAAAACACAAATCATTACTTTTACTTTATCGACACCTGGGCGTCATTTCAATTGATACACATTGCAGCGTCACCAATATTCAAATTTACGTATATTTGACCGCTTTTGTGGCGTCAATTAGCGTTTTGCGGTGTTGTCATATATTTAAATGATAGGCAGTTTAAGTTTTTGTTTAACTGTGTTAAAGATATATTTTGATACATAACGATAGACCTGCAGAGCGTTAATTTATCATTTCGGTAGCGCAGAGACTGCGGCAGAAAGTGAATAATTTAGTTATGCAATATTGATTGTAATTTAATTCTGATTGTTTTTAATTATTATTATTATTATTATTGTTTTTTTTCTAAGAATAATATTTCATTAAAAGTTATTGACGTTTCAAAATTTTGCCAGCCTTTTCATGCAGAATTCTGTGGTGTAGAATTGATAAATAAAAATAATGCCTTAGTAACAGTGTACAGATCCTCCTCCCATGGGGACATATCAATATTCAAAACGTATTTTCTAAATTTAATTATTTATATAAAAAATTTAAAAACCTAATTTTTATCGGTGATTTTAATGTTGATTCTAATAGTTTAAATTAGCATTCGCTTGATTTAATTATTATATTAAATATGTATGGTATGAAACATTACATCACAGTTCCAACTAGAATAACTCCCACTTCTAAATCATGTTTGGACAATATTATTTCCAATATAAATCTGGAAGTTATAATATCAAAAGTCATTGATGCCGACATAGCCGACCATTTGACTTTATTTTTGGAGATAAAAGACTTTAATATTTTAAGTGATACCAGTTATGTCAATAAAAGATTTATTAATGAACGTACAATTTTACAGTTCGCAGAAAAGTTATCTGAAATTAGTTGGCATGGACTAGAAATGGGAAATTACTGCTCCCAGGAGATTTGTAATAAAATATTTACTATTCTATGTCCTATTGTAGATCTATGCTTTTCCATAAAAAAAATTCGCAGTGGTGACAAAAAGATTTTGTGGTTTAATGAGGAACTGCGGGTACAGCGAAATCAAGTATTTCAAAACAAATCTAGATTCAAAAAAACCAATTCGTTAGAAGATTGAAGACTATATTCTGAATCGCGCAAAAACTATAGGAGGTCAATTAGATTAGAGAAACGTAACGCTTACAATAAAAGAATAGCTGCATCAGAAAATAAAAATAAAACAATCTGGAATATTGTAAACGCAGAAAGAAAATCCAACAACAAATCATCCAGTACATCGAATCTAACATCTGAAGACTTCAATGTAGCAGAGAAGGTTATTCAAACAATCGAAAACGATAATAATATTTCCTCTAATGATTTTATTAAAATGACACCGAAGCCCCCGTATTCGTTTTTTATGGGTCCAGTCTCTGAATCTGACGTAAGAGAGGCTATACTTCATATTAAAAATACGCCATGCACGGATTACTATGGCCTCAGTAGTCCCATGATTAAGGCCTCTATAGAATCCCTCATTAAACTACTTAATATTTTATATAACCAATGCATAATCGAAGGAAATTGGCCTAACCAACTTAAAATTAGTAAGGTATTGCCACTTTTTAAAAAAGGTGATTCTAATGATGCTGATAATTATAGGCCAATTGCCATTACACCTGTTATCGGTAAGATATTTGAAGTAAAGCTAAAAGAGAAATTAGTTAACTATTTTGAAAATAAAAATTTATTCTCGCCAGCCCAATTTGGGTTTAGAAGGCATAGATCTACAATAGGAGCAGTCGCAAAAGTAATTGATTACATAGTCGGTGGCTTTGACGAGGGCTCGAGTACTACTGCGGTATTATGTGACCTCACTAAGGCCTTCGACTGTGTAAGCATTGATATTATTTTGGAAAAAATGGAGTACTATGGCATAAGGGGAAAGGAACTTGCCTTATTTTTTTCATATCTGACGAACAGATTACAGTGCGTGTTTCTCGATAATGTGGAGTCACAATTGGCTCCCATTTTAAGAGGGGTTCCACAGGGATTTGTATTGGGCCCTGTTCTATTTCTAATATATATTAATGACTTACCGCGTATCATGAAACACTGTACTAGTGTTATGTTCGCAGATGATACGACTATCCTATCCAAAGATGACACGATCTCGAGCAGAACTTGTTTACCGTCCTCTAATGAATGGTTTGCTGCAAACGATTTAAAGTTAAATAATGTCAAAACTCAAAACGTTACTTTTTCATCTAGTAAAGTCAAAGTAGCTGGGTCAGTAAACCTGCTAGGAGTAATGCTCGATGCCGGTTTAAATTGGTCGCACCATGTAGACAATATCTGTTCGAAATTGGCGTCCCAAATTTTTGCACTCAGGCAAATATCGAGTTTTTCAGAAAAATCAGTACTAAGAACAGTCTATTATGCAATCATACATAGCCATCTGAATTATGGTGTCATGTTTTGGGGCGGCAGTTATCACTCTCAGAAGGCTTTTATTCTCCAAAAAGCTGCCTTGAGGATCATTGACGGTGCAGAACTCGACATGCTATTTAAAAGGTACGTGATTCTTCCATTGCCTTGTCTGTATATACTGGAATCATTAAAAGAAATTTTTAAAAAACGTAATTCATTGGATTCGAATAATAATTATCATAGCTACAATACAAGGAATGCAGAGAGTCTAGTTCCTTTTAAATCAAGAATTTGCCTGACGCATAATAATAAGTTGGATTTGGCCCTTTATAATCAATTCGTTAAATGTCATAGGGATATCAATACCATTCAGTGGTAGAGTCCCTGCCTGTGGACATAATGGTTCCAGGTTCGAATTCCACCGTTGGCCGGGATTTTTTTATTTAATTATTTTATTTAAAATTAATTCTGATGCCTTGGTAGGATTTCCTACTCGACCACTCATTGTCGGGTTCTAATTAACAGTGCTGTTCCTAAAGTGGCGCTGGGAAACAATAACAAAGCCTGCACAGAAACGAGGCGATATAACCATTAGTAGTTGAAGCCGATGACATCATATAATAATAATAATAATAATAATAATAATAATAATAATAATAATAATAATAATAATAATAATAATAATAATAATAATAATAATAATAATAATAATAATAATAATAATAATAATAATAATAATTTGATTTTTTCCTAATCAATCCCCCTTACTCCTCCTATTTGCAATCAGATTTCTTTTAAATCAATAATCTTTGTCCCCTTACAGAGCAATTTCATGATGATATCATGTTTCGTTTTTGACTTATGATTTTTTTTAACTTCCCTTCAACCCCCCATTTTTTATTAGATTTTTTTATAATCGATAGGCTTTGTCCTCTTATAAATCTTGATTTATATTAAAAATGTTAAGTTGATATTTTTTTTTCTTTTTTATTTTTTTAAGTTTCCCCCCTGAACCTCCCATTTTAAATCGGATTTTTTTTAATCAATGGTCTTTGTCCCCTTATAGAGCTTGATTTTCCTAAAAATTTCATTTCGATATCATGTTTCGTTTTTGATTTATGATTTTTTTAACCCCCTCTTAAATCCCACACTTTTTTCAATAGGCTTTGTCCACTTATAGAGTTTCATTTTTTTTAAAACGTTCAAGTTAATATTGTTTTTCAATTTTGATATGATTTATTTTTAGGTTTCAACCCCTCCCCCTTCCTTAATTCACACATTTTTAATTGTATTTTTTTTAATTAATAGTCTTTGTCCCCTTATAGAGCTTGATTTTTCTGAAAATTTCATGTTGATATCATGCTTCGTTTTTGATTTATGATTTTTAAGTTTCAACCCCTCATAAACCACCCATTTTTTTATCAAAATTTATTTCTTAATCATTAGACATCGCCAACTTATAAACCTTGATTTTTCTTAAAAATTTTAAGTTGTTATTGTTTTTCAATTTTGATTTATGATTTTTTTTTAAATTTCACCCCCCTTCCCCTTAAATCCCTAATTTTTATTCGTTTTTTTTTAATCAATAGCCCTTGTCTTCTTATAGAGCTTGATTTTTCTTAAAAACTTCATGTTGTTATCATGTTTCTGTTTTAACTTATGATTTTTTATATTTTAACCCCCCTTAAACCCTCATTGTTTTTTAGATTTTTTCATAATCAACAGACTTTGTTTACTTATAGAGTTTGATTTTTCTTAAAAATATCAAGTTGTTTTTCGTTTCTGATTTATGATTTTTTTTGAACACTTTTAACCAGATTGTTTCAAAATCAATATGCTTCGTCCCCTTATAGAGCTTGATTTTTTTCTTAAAATTGATTTTTCCTAAAAATTTCAAGTTGATATTGTTTTTCGATTTTGATTTATAATGTTTTTTTAAGTTTCCACCCCCACCCTTATATCCCCCATTTTTAATCAGATTTTTTTTCATAATTAATATTGGGTGTCCCCTCAAAGAGCTTGATTTATAGACTTTGATTTTTCCTAAAAAAGTTGATATTATTTTTTAATTTTGATTTATATTTTTTTCAAATCCACCCCCCCTCCCTTTAAAGTTCCAATTTTTATTCGTTTTATTTTAATTAATAGCCTTTGTCTTCTTATAGAGCTTGATTTTTCTAAAAAACTTCATGTTGATATGTTTCGGTTTTGACTTTTAAGTTTAAAGTTTTAACTCCCCTTAAACCCCCCATTGTTTATTAGATTTTTTTCATAATCAACACATTTTGTCCACTTATAGAGTTTGATTTTTCTTAAAAATTTCAAGTTGATATTGTTTTTCGTTTTTGATTTACGATTTTTTGAATTTTCAATCCCCTTTAAACGCTCACAAAAAATGACGGACGGACGGACGGCTTCTTGAGAGAAATTTTATAATATACTAAGACTTCTACCAGGCCAACTAAGATTATTAAATCAACTTTAATTTATTTTAGAACATTAGCTTCCAAAGCAACGATGCCAAATCAGTGGACGCTCTAGAATCGAATGGGTATCAAGGAAATCGTATACTTTCTATATACATCAGCGCTGCAAGTGCCTCTGGTAGCAATAGTATTGAACTAAAGTATACGCGAGCCGTATTATTTTCATGCATTTTTTCATCATTTTGGCGTCTCTCAAACATTTTTCCATCACGTTTCTGACGTCATTATAGACCTCTGGAAAAATTTTTAATGGGCACCGTCTTAGAGCGTCTATATACGGACGCTCTAAATACCTGGACGCTCCAATGAATGCGATTTAAGAATGTACGGACGCTCTATCTATAGTAAGATATATATATATATATATAGCGCCTTAGTATCTTCTTGAACCAATCGTCTATATTCGACAGTA
>OV651829.1:2007572-2060072 GCA_927349885.1 Psylliodes chrysocephalus | reverse complement strand
AACTAGGGAGTGTAAGGATAATGTCATCGACATACTTTTTTATAAAAGGTATATTAAAAGATAAAACTGGAATAACTGTGTCCAGTAAGTCATCAATCACATAAGCAGCTAGGATAGGTGAGATAGATGCACCCATAGGGGTACCAAAAGTTTGTTTATAGTATTTGTTATCGAATGAAAAATATGTATTATTAAATAAGAAGGAAATGAGATCTATGAAAGTTGATTGATTAATATTACAATGATTGCTTATGCGATCCCAATTTTTATAGATAGATCTGTGTACTGCATCTAAGTAAACATTACTGAAAAGAGATACTACATCCAAGCTAGCAATAACATGATCATTAGGTAGTGTCATACCATTAAAAGTTTGTGAGACTTCAAAGGAGTCTTTTATAAAATAAACATTATCATAGTCATAGGCTTTTGTTAAGATATCAGTAAGAAACGAAGCAAGAAGAGCAGTAGGGGCACCTATTGATGCTACTATAGGTCTAACTGATAAAGTAGGTTTATGTACCTTAGGTAAAGCATAGAATTTTGGTGATATTCCTTTATAGTTAGTTAGTTTCTTTTTTAAATTAGTATCTATTTGGTTCGTTTCAGCTAAATTCTTAACTAATTTGTTACATTTTAGCTGAATTGATGCTGTTGGATCATTATTAATTTGTATATAAGAGTTATTATTTAGAATTAATTCATTAGAAAGATTTAAATATTGTTGTTTATTAAGAATTACGGTTATATTACCTTTGTCTGATCTAGTTAGGACAATATCAGGATTATCTTTTAGAAACTTTTTACTTTTATTGTATAGATTATGATAAAAAAAGTTATTAGAGGTATTATTATGTATATGATTAGTAATAACGTTAGTTGTTCGAGCTATCATGATATTTTTTAAGTGTTTATCATTGATATATGAAGAAATATAATCTATATCAGCTAGAATGTTTTTAATTGGGATGTCACTACCAACCACAGGTTCAATACTAAATTTTGGGCCTAGTGATAAGAATTTTAGAATGTCATCAGGAATTATTTTTTCAGAAAGATTTTTTATCCAATTAGTTTTAGTATTAAGTTTGATTTGTGATTCTTGGATTTTAAGATTATTAATTTTATGTATGTTGTTATTTTTAATTTTATGAAATAGTCTGTTATAATGCCTTTGTTGTTTATGGGCAAAAGTAGTGAAAATAAGTTCATTAGTTTGAGCAATAATTTCTGATTTCAAAGTTAGTAAAGAAGACTCTGATTGCTTGATAATTTTATGGTTAGTTGCGATTTCCACATTTATTAATTTATTTCCTAACCTTCTATTCAAATCTAAAACATTGATATGTGCGTCCTGTCTATGTAGTAGTTCTTGCATAGGTCTTGTTGCATTAGTGACATGTCTAGGTATGATTCCTGATTGTCGGCATTGAAGAAGGAAGATCCTTCGATTGTATTCCTTTGCAAGTTTCATTTTTGTTTTTGACCAAGTTTTCAGCTTTTCCACTGCATCTACTCCAAACGTGTTCCGGATGGTCTGGTAGAAACCCATGTCTGTAGTATAAGAGAGTTGATATTCGTTGCTGACTAGTTAATAATTTAACAAGTAATTTGTGGGTAATGCAGCAAATGAAAGTTTACTTTTTTAAGTTTATTCCAAGCTTTCGGAAATGTTTATTTCCATCATCAGGGAGACTAAAATAAAATAATACCACATATTATGATAAAGTAAGGTAAAATTTTTTAATTACTTACATCTTAATTAAGGTTGTTCATTATGGTGGTATTATTCATTTTAGTGTAAATATACAATGGACAAGCTGAATCAATTACAAAATAATATACACAAACAATAATTACGATACTTTAAAACTAAAAAAATATAAATAACGAAAGATCAATTTGACAATTTGACATGACAAGTAAAATTTTAAATAAATACAATCGAAGGATCTTCCTTCTTCAATGCCGACAATCAGGAATCATACCTAGACATGTCACTAATGCAACAAGACCTATGCAAGAACTACTACATAGACAGGACGCACATATCAATGTTTTAGATTTGAATAGAAGGTTAGGAAATAAATTAATAAATGTGGAAATCGCAACTAACCATAAAATTATCAAGCAATCAGAGTCTTCTTTACTAACTTTGAAATCAGAAATTATTGCTCAAACTAATGAACTTATTTTCACTACTTTTGCCCATAAACAACAAAGGCATTATAACAGACTATTTCATAAAATTAAAAATAACAACATACATAAAATTAATAATCTTAAAATCCAAGAATCACAAATCAAACTTAATACTAAAACTAATTGGATAAAAAATCTTTCTGAAAAAATAATTCCTGATGACATTCTAAAATTCTTATCACTAGGCCCAAAATTTAGTATTGAACCTGTGGTTGGTAGTGACATCCCAATTAAAAACATTCTAGCTGATATAGATTATATTTCTTCATATATCAATGATAAACACTTAAAAAATATCATGATAGCTCGAACAACTAACGTTATTACTAATCATATACATAATAATACCTCTAATAACTTTTTTTATCATAATCTATACAATAAAAGTAAAAAGTTTCTAAAAGATAATCCTGATATTGTCCTAACTAGATCAGACAAAGGTAATATAACCGTAATTCTTAATAAACAACAATATTTAAATCTTTCTAATGAATTAATTCTAAATAATAACTCTTATATACAAATTAATAATGATCCAACAGCATCAATTCAGCTAAAATGTAACAAATTAGTTAAGAATTTAGCTGAAACGAACCAAATAGATACTAATTTAAAAAAGAAACTAACTAACTATAAAGGAATATCACCAAAATTCTATGCTTTACCTAAGGTACATAAACCTACTTTATCAGTTAGACCTATAGTAGCATCAATAGGTGCCCCTACTGCTCTTCTTGCTTCGTTTCTTACTGATATCTTAACAAAAGCCTATGACTATGATAATGTTTATTTTATAAAAGACTCCTTTGAAGTCTCACAAACTTTTAATGGTATGACACTACCTAATGATCATGTTATTGCTAGCTTGGATGTAGTATCTCTTTTCAGTAATGTTTACTTAGATGCAGTACACAGATCTATCTATAAAAATTGGGATCGCATAAGCAATCATTGTAATATTAATCAATCAACTTTCATAGATCTCATTTCCTTCTTATTTAATAATACATATTTTTCATTGATAACAAATACTATAAACAAACTTTTGGTACCCCTATGGGTGCATCTATCTCACCTATCCTAGCTGCTTATGTGATTGATGACTTACTGGACACAGTTATTCCAGTTTTATCTTTTAATATACCTTTTATAAAAAAGTATGTCGATGACATTATCCTTACACTCCCTAGTTGGGGCCTAGACGAGATAGTAAATACTCTTAATAGCTATGATCCATACATACAATTCACAATAGAAAGGGAAGATGAAAATTGCTCGGTTCCATTTCTAGATACCAAGTTCATTCGAACCCCAGATAACAAAATCATTATCGATTGGTATAGAAAACCTTGCAGTTCAGGTAGATACCTTAACTATCATTCTTACCATAAACAATCTATGAAAGTGAATTTAGTAAAACAAATAAAAAACAGAGTTTTGAAAATCTCAGACCGGTCTTTCCATAAAAAGAATCTAGATATCATTTATAAACTTTTTATTGACAATTCATATCCAAAATCACTCCTTAATAAAATTATATACAGTACATCATATACAGTTAATGAATTCATACAAAATAATGAAATCACCCCAATTATTGAAAACCATGATCAAAACAGTGATAATCTTACACCACATACCCAAAATACTGCTCTACTTAATAATTTAAGGAACTTAGCTCCCAATAACATGAATTTAGTTGTTTCACAAGAAAATAACATACACTTTACCTCTTTACCTTACATCAAAGAGATCACACCTAAACTATCAAGAATTATAAATATTAATAGTAACATTAAGATAGCCAATAAGGCAGTTCTAACAATAGGCTCAATCTATTCTAAACTCAAAGATAAAACCCCCTTAAAATCATTATCAGATGTAGTATACAACATTCCTTGTCTAGAATGTAATAAAGTCTATATTGGTCAAACACAAAGACCTATCTCAGGTAGAATCTCCTCCCACAGAAGTAATTGCAGACTGCATCCGGAACGTTGTGCTTTAGCTGAACATGCTAATAAATATCAACATAATATAAATTATGACGAAATTAAAATATTAGCCATTGAAAATAACTACCATAAAAGACTTTTCTTGGAGATGGCTTTCATTTCACAGGAACCAAATTCTATGAACAAAAAGACAGATATTAACAATTTAAGTGAAATTTATTCTTATTTATTGGATTTGGACAATAAACCAAACCAAATTCATAATTTAAATAATACAGAGCTAATTTAATATAAAAATCACTCTTTGAACATTAAAAAATATTAATGTTATGTAAATATAGCATTATCCACATTTATTTCCTAACCTTTAATAACTTGTTATTTATTTAAAATTTTACTTGTCATGTCAAATTGTCAAATTGATCTTTCGTTATTTATATTTTTTTAGTTTTAAAGTATCGTAATTATTGTTTGTGTATATTATTTTGTAATTGATTCAGCTTGTCCATTGTATATTTACACTAAAATGAATAATACCACCATAATGAACAACCTTAATTAAGATGTAAGTAATTAAAAAATTTTACCTTACTTTATCATAATATGTGGTATTATTTTATTTTAGTCTCCCTGATGATGGAAATAAACATTTCCGAAAGCTTGGAATAAACTTAAAAAAGTAAACTTTCATTTGCTGCATTACCCACAAATTACTTGTTAAATTATTAACTAGTCAGCAACGAATATCAACTCTCTTATATATATATATATATATATATATATATTGTAATGATATTCAATCACCACTTCACTTTTTATAATGACATAAACACTTTTATTATGTTATTTACTTTACTTACCAGCTTTTCTCTTTTCCCAGGGGCGGTTCCTTATAAACACAAACACAATAATATTAAGACACCTTAATCTTGTTTTATAAGCTAAATAAAATATTTATTTTATTGAGTATTTATTTATTATTTATTTATTATTTATTTATTATTTATTTATTATTTATTTATTATTTATTTATTATTTATTTATTATTTATTTATTATTTATTTATTATTTATTTATTATTTATTTATTATTTATTTATTATTTATTTATTATTTATTTATTATTTATTTATTATTTATTTATTATTTATTTATTATTTATTTATTATTTATTTATTATTTATTTATTATTTATTTATTATTTATTTATTATTTATTTATTATTTATTTATTATTTATTTATTATTTATTTATTATTTATTTATTATTTATTTATTATTTATTTATTATTTATTTATTATTTATTTATTATTTATTTATTATTTATTTATTATTTATTTATTATTTATTTATTATTTATTTATTATTTATTTATTATTTATTTATTATTTATTTATTATTTATTTATTATTTATTTATTATTTATTTATTATTTATTTATTATTTATTTATTATTTATTTATTATTTATTTATTATTTATTTATTATTTATTTATTATTTATTTATTATTTATTTATTATTTATTTATTATTTATTTATTATTTATTTATTATTTATTTATTATTTATTTATTATTTATTTATTATTTATTTATTATTTATTTATTATTTATTTATTATTTATTTATTATTTATTTATTATTTATTTATTATTTATTTATTATTTATTTATTATTTATTTATTATTTATTTATTATTTATTTATTATTTATTTATTATTTATTTATTATTTATTTATTATTTATTTATTATTTATTTATTATTTATTTATTATTTATTTATTATTTATTTATTATTTATTTATTATTTATTATTTATTTATTATTTATTTATTATTTATTTATTATTTATTTAATATTTATTTATTATTTATTTATTATTTATTTATTATTTATTTATTATTTATTTATTATTTATTTATTATTTATTTATTATTTATTTATTATTTATTTATTATTTATTTATTATTTATTTATTATTTATTTATTATTTATTTATTATTTATTTATTATTTATTTATTATTTATTTATTATTTATTTATTATTTATTTATTATTTATTTATTATTTATTTATTATTTATTTATTATTTATTTATTATTTATTTATTATTTATTTATTATTTATTTATTATTTATTTATTATTTATTTATTATTTATTTATTATTTATTTATTATTTATTTATTATTTATTTATTATTTATTTATTATTTATTTATTATTTATTTATTATTTATTTATTATTTATTTATTATTTATTTATTATTTATTTATTATTTATTTATTATTTATTTATTATTTATTTATTATTTATTTATTATTTATTTATTATTTATTTATTATTTATTTATTATTTATTTATTATTTATTTATTATTTATTTATTATTTATTTATTATTTATTTATTATTTATTTATTATTTATTTATTATTTATTTATTATTTATTTATTATTTATTTATTATTTATTTATTATTTATTTATTATTTATTTATTATTTATTTATTATTTATTTATTATTTATTTATTATTTATTTATTATTTATTTAAAATTAAATTCTGCCAATACTCTAATCTACTCCAAAAATAGAAATTTTTATATCCACCCTGTATATTTAAATAAACAAATTTTCATAGCAGAAAACATTAATTAAATGTATTTAATAAACAAATATATCTAAGACATACGACATTTAATATTTCTAAAAAATTTCCTATTTACTAATTAAACCTATAACTTTTTAATATTTTACATTCATCCTTCACATTCACACATAAATGTTCGTAATTGAAAAATAGAAAAGTATGTATCTCAATTTTCTAACTATCTATGTCTACCTCTAGTTATTGGATTATTTTTCTCATCCCGTACAATTTATTATGACATGTCACAGATGACAATCATGTTCTAGAAAATTGAAATTCCTATTTACTATCTATTAATTTTTAAGATTAACGCACTTATTGTATCTCTAATACACAATTTATTCAGTTTGTTAATGTTGTACCCTCATATCGCACTTCAAATAAGTTTATCATAAACAATTTGTTTTTACTCACAGTTATTATATAACTTCCACTTTTCTGACCAATATGCTCACTGTGTTTGTTCAGGATGTTGAAGATTCATGTTTTTGTACTACAAAAACCTCCAGATAATGATTAATGTCTTTCTCCTACGGCTCTGCAAACTTGTACCGACGGACCTGTCAAACTTGGACAGCGCTTCTCTTTTAAATTGCTTACATACAATGTCGTTAATAAATTTGCTTATTTAAACTTTAACTACAATGCTTGGACCTCGATTTTGGGTTGGATTTTTCCTTTTATACTATTATTTTAAATTTTTTATATCAAATTGACAACTCCAAAAACTGCCAACATTTCTGTCTAACAAAAACTGTCTTTTTTTTTTAACAAGGAGAAGCTTCATAGTGACAATGAGAAACCAATTAAAACCCTTAATGGTTATGGAGTTAGTGTTTTGGTATATTGATCTCGATATTAGCAGAATTTAACTAATTGAAAGATTATTCACTCTGGACATGTATTTTTCAGTGTTTATCGTACCTTCCATTCAAATTAACCTTACCAAACAATCTTCGACTTTGGCATTTTATTTGATCCGATATTTTTAATGTACTGGGTGTTATTTTGTTAGTTATTATTTAATATAAGTTAGTATATAAAATTCCCATAATAATAATGTTATTCTACGTTGGGATATACCAATTTCGTTACAATATATATATATATATATATATATATATATATATATATATATATATATATATATATATATATATATATATATTTACCCTACGGATGATGCGAAGCCAACTATGCACTAACCGCGGAGCGAAGCCCGGGCCATGAGGGGAGAGACGCAAATCTGTATATAGAACCTGTATTATTTCTCACCGCGTTTAGGAAGTCCGTCTAAATACACTGAGTATAGATCACGGATTTCATGAAGCCCGGTGTTGTTGTCAAACTTACAATAATGGTAATATACGTTTTTTATGTAGTTAATCGCTTACACGAAGCCCGCAACAGCGATCTTTATAATCTTTATATGTTTTAAAAACCAATTCAATGATTGCTTTAGTTTTTGTTTATGTTTATAGTAATTAATAATGAATCGGAAAGCAGAGTGAGCTGTTATTGTGGTTGGCGGTTGAAAACAAAATATAATTAGTTTGCGAGGATAATATATATTGGTTAAATTTCGCAAATGACAGAGACGTCAGAAAACTTAAAGATGCGCAATTTTATCGTTGAAATTTACAATACATATATTTGATTAAATAACTTATTTGACATGTCTCGATAGCTTAGTTAGGTAAACATTCAACATGCATTTAAATTTGTATTTTGCGACCGCGATTCAATTCAGGCCAAATGCATTTCTTTTTTTATTAAAAAAAATAAATAAAAAAAATACGCACCACTGTTTATTTATTATAATTATCATATTATATAATAAAATTATCATTATGCTTAATAAAATGCATTTAAAATAAATAAACAACAATAGTACGTATTTTTTCAATTTTTTTTTTTTTTAATAAAAAAAAAGAATACATTTGGCGTGAATTGAACCGCGGCCGCGAAATGCAAATTTGACCGCATGTTCAATGCTTAACTGAGCTATCAAGACATCTAGAGTAAGTTATTCAATCAAATATGCGTATTTTAATTTTTTTAGACGGTATATTGTCTGATGTCTCGTTTTCAGGGAGTTTAAACTAAAACCTTGCAGATGATACTTCTTGATGGTCCCGCCAATCAATTCAAAAAATTCCAGCCCGCAGTACGATTGTTTTACCGTGCTGCTTCTAGCTCTTAGACTATACAGACCGCCAGGGAAGGCTTATGGTTTAATTCAAAATATAAATCTTTTTAGCCGATAATTTTTACAACTTTGAGTTATCTGACGTCAAGTTTGTAGGGATTTTAAACTATATC
Organism: Psylliodes chrysocephalus; assembly: GCA_927349885.1. Lineage (NCBI taxonomy): Eukaryota > Metazoa > Arthropoda > Insecta > Coleoptera > Chrysomelidae > Psylliodes > Psylliodes chrysocephalus. The sequence goes on along the minus strand of OV651829.1, from coordinate 2,050,950 downwards.
CTATGATTATAATACGCCAATGCTTCGTCGTAAACAGTTATTCTAGAAGATGGTAGATCCGCCAATGTAAGTGTTGGTAGTGCCGAATCTTAGTCGAAAGATGGCTGGAATATTCTAGAACAACACATGTAAACTACAGATATAAATTACTGTTGTATTGAGTACAAGTAAACTGAGTTATAAAAACGAAAACAAAACAAACATTTTTTAACAAGATGGATAGTTTTATTTTTAGAATGCAAATACGAAGACCTCATAATTTAACACATTAACATATTTTTAAGTAATAATCTGCAAAAAAATTAAAGCATGAAACAAAATTCGTAGTCCAAATTTAATGATTAATATTTCGAAATAAGGCTTTTGTAGACCTGGCTCTTTTTTGAACTGACAATATCGACAGTGACAAACCTAACTAAAGAACATTCCCTTGTGAAATTCAAGGAAAAATGGGATGAAACATGGTGCTGTAGAGTTACTAGGGAGCCAACAAATAATTGAATGTGACTAGACAGATTTTACAGGTATTCTGACTGGTCATTTTGAAGTACAATAGCATCTGCACACTAGGGGGTGCGAACAAGAAGATAAGACCTTTGAGCATACGATTGCTCAACGCTCTTATTTATTAAAATATTTATGTTCGACGATTTTAGTTAACACCGGCCGATATAATAGAAGTACCTCACGGTGACGTTATCAACTACATTAAATCTGTAGGCTAAGATGTGCCATCAATTTAATAGGATGCACAATGGGCCTACCTAAGCCTAAGTGCCATGGTGTGTTAATTAACACTATTATTAATAAGATTGAATAAGGATTCCAAAAGGTTAAACTTTGTTCTTTTTAAACCAATTGGTTGATATAAAATATAGGTCGATTATACAGACTTGATCAAAAATACCTTTTAAAATTTAAAAAGTATCCCACACCATCTGATTTTGTCGGATTTTCACTTATTTTCTGTATATACGAGATCTGACAATTAAATAACGAGACTGCTTATGAAAAATAGTTTTATTTTAAAAATTATTGTACAATTGAATGCTCGCCTTCCCTCGCCATACACTCTTTCATTTGCTTTTTTCATTGGTCAAAGAATTGCTCTGAAAGTATTCTTTTGTAAGAGCATTGAGGAGCTCTGCCGATTTTTGCTTCACCTCTTCCATCGACTCAAACCGGGTTAATTTTAAGGCAGACTTGGTATTCGGAAACAGGAAACAAAAGGCACAGGATACTAAATCAGGCAATTATGGCGCATGTTCGGCACTAGAGTGTCCCTAGGGCTAAATAACGCTTCACAGGCAGCGCATTATAATCAGGTGCGTTGTCCTAGTGCAAGATTCACGACTTGTTTTTCCACAACTCCGGCCGTTTCTTACGAACTCGCTCTCTTACTTTGAAATAGTAAGTTAGGTTTACGGTTTGACCCTCCTGAACCCATTCAATCGACATGATGCCGTTGAAGTCGAAAGAAACGATTAACATTGCTTTCAATTTTAATTTCGACAAAAACACGCGAATAAGATAAAGAAGAATTTTCACTACAGGTTATCGGCACGAGAAAAAAACACGTTTGTTTCTAACCTCTGTAGAAAAACTACTAGTACAGCGACAAAAAAGTGTTTTGGTGCTGGAATAGTAGACACGTTTAGCTATCCAACGCTTAATTCGTTTCCCCCCGTACCCCTCTAGGACCCCTTCTGCGCGCGGAGTCTCGTTATTTAATTGTCAGACCTCATATTTAAAAAAATATTTATATTTGTGACAAACCCAACATAATAAATTAAGGTTCTTGTGTTGAAAATTAGAATAACTTATTTACAAATAGAAAAAATTAACGAGATACTTCCTTAATCGAACCAGGAAACCAAGTGACAAATGAACTGGTGTGCGTTGGGTATAACACGAGTAAATAATAAAAATTTAAGTTTTTTAAGATACATTCAACCAATCCTATATGCCTGACATAATATTTTATTATTGACAATGACATTTTTCTAGTAATCTACTAAATCTTTTTTAACGCTTTTTTACTATTTTACAGCTTCATAGATGATTGACATTACAAGAGAAGAATTGTGAATGAAGTTATAAAATAGTAAAAAATATCTTAAAAAAATATTCTATAATTTAAGATCTATAGAAAAATATTTTTCTTCCTTCAGGGGCTTATAATTCAGTGGAGTCCTCTTTTCAACTAAATTTTATTGTCTAAAAAAATTAGAAAACAATTTTGACCGCCACTGGCTCAATTTTATGGGACACGGTATACTAATATCTCATGTACATTTTCATAAAAATATGTTAGGCCGTTTTCTAGTAAGACCAATAAATCACTTCTAAAATTCCAATTGTAAGTTTTTCTACTATCCATTTTTAATGTAAGCAAGTTAGCTAAAATCAAATTATTTTCGATCTTAGACACTGTGGTTAAATTTACTGTATATCATTTTGTTACACCCTGTATAAGCTTGTTCAAATATAACTTCTTAAATTTTAAAATATAACACATCTGATGTATTTTCATTTGTTTTCTGTATAGGTTTAAATAAATATTTACATTTGTGTATAAAAAATGATGTTTTTAATTATCGAATTGATTAAAAAGATTAACCGCTGTATATCACAATCTTTTCAAGTTTTGCTAAATAAAAGTATACAGTATGATTGACAAATATTTTATATTTTTTCTCAACCTAATGCCCAGCAAAGAACAAATCTTTAATCCATTCTAAACGGCACTCGATTTCATTAATAGATCATTCCATTGTTTCAGCGTTTATAACACCCAGCTCCAATGCTGCCAAATCGTAAGGCTTCATATAATCGGTAGTGTAAAATTGACCCCTGAGGATCGTAGGTATATATACAAGCCCTCTACAGTTGATTTGCATGAACTATCTAGTGTATATATGCAGACATATTGCAACCTTACGAAGCCTACTGACATTTTTTAAATAGTACATTTTTACGACATCTGTAGGGAAAAATTGAAATGTAACGCCAGTTTTCATAAGATTGGCAACTGTATAAACCGTACTAGTTTTTATTCCGAAAACAGATGGCACCTTCTGCCTAAATTTTAGAATATACACTGTAAAAATTAGGAAGCCCGTTTTGGGCTTCGGTAAACTGCAGCGGGCTTCTTATAAACCGCGAAATATGCACTTTCGGGCTTCGCTATGGTGGATTACATGTATATATATATATATATATATATATATATATATATATATTATGATATTTTAATTCAAAATTAGAAGTATTACATGTTTGTGGTTTTTAAATTTATAATTTGATAATCAACGTTTGATGGGTAAGGTCGGTCCTGAAATAAATAAATTAACAAAAAAAGAAATCAGGATGTCGACTATGAATTGTCAGATAGAATTAGGAAAATTGTAATAAATTTTTTTGAAATTGTCAGATAAAAATTTGGAAAGGTTGGATTGTATATTGAAAAGGGTTATTGGATATTGGGGTCTATTCTGTAACAATTCCTTTATATTTAACGGCCTTTAAAAATATTTTCTCCTTTACTTCTGTTATTATTTAAACGGATCTTTAAAATACATTAGAGGAATATCTTAAAGAAATCTGTTTAAATAATGATAGAAGTAAATTAACGAATAAGAAACTATTTTTAAAGGCCGCCAATATATTTAAAGGCCGTTAAATATAAAGGAATTGTTACAGAATAGACCCCATTGTCATTTGGAACAGAAATAAAACAATTTTAAAAGGAAAGTAAGGTATATTTTTTTTATTGAAAGCAGTAAAGGAGAAAGAGTCAGGTAGAGCACCAGGACAGAAACAGATTTAGAGGGTACAGAGGAAAAAGCAAAATAAGCAGTGAGGTGCAAAATAGGGTACAAGGGGAAAAAGGAAATTAAACAGTGAGGCGTAAATAGTTTGCAATTTATCATTACAAAAATTAAATAATTATGGCATTAGAGGTATAGCTTCGGATTTAATGAAAAACTACTTAACTGATAGAATACAAAGAGTAAAAATTGGCAATGTAATAAGTTCCGATTGTAATGTTCTAACTGGAGTACCGCAGGGGACCATATTAGGACCAATACTATTTCTTGTATATATAAATAATATAACCAAAATTAACAATGTTAAAGGTCATATAGTTTGTTACGCCGATGATACAGCACTAATATTTACTGAAACAACATGGGAAAAAGCTAAATAATAATAAGCTATCACTTAATGTTGATAAAACTAAATATATTACGTTTTCCCCAACAGTAGTAGATCAACCAAACAACTTAAAAATTAAATTCCACAAATCACAGTGTAATAAAGAAAAATATTGTAACTGTCAATCTATACAAAAAACAAATTCACTAAAATACCTTGGAGTCATAATAGATCAAAATTTAAGATGGTCTGAGCATATTGGATATGTAACAAAAAGAATCCGAATTTTGATGCACAAATTCTATGAAATGCGTGATATATTAACTAAAAAAAAATTAATTATAGTGTATAACTCTCTGGTTGAATCAATTAGTAGGTATTGCATTACAGCCTGGGGCGCAACATTCAAAACAACACTTAATCCACTGCAAATATCACAAAATATAATACTAAAAATAATTTTTAAAAAAGAGAGGCTTTATTCCACACAAAACTTATATCAAGAAACTAATCTTTTAAATATTAGGTCAAGTTATATTTACCAATGTCTCCTAAGAATGTTTGACCAACAAATTAAATGCCCTCAACAAAACATAAAAGAAACACGTTCTAAACTGAATCTAAACGTAACAACAGATTAATTTAAAAAAAATGTTACTCAGAACTCCTTTCTTTTCTTTGGGCCAAAATTATTTAATGTACTACCTAAACATATAAAAGAAATAAAAATATATAAAACATACAAAATAGAAAGTAAAAAAGTATATACTCAATCATCCTTATATATTTCTGATGTTCTCATGATAATAACAGCTGTTAAAATGTATTTAAGATAATTTAACCATAAATTAATAACTGATTCTCACCCCCCCCCCACCGAAGCTGACATCATTACCTCTCTGAAAAAATCACAATTCAAAATGTCTTTATACATGAAAAATAGATATAAAACACTACATAACACCCTTAAATACTGTAAAATTGCTTCACACAGGACAGGCAACCATGCCTAGAGTGGTAGCAATTTTGTGAGACGCTAACTAATTGTAAAGTAATTGTATATTAAAAAAAAATTAATAAATAAAAAAAAAATATTTATGAGTCAGACCAGACATTACCTTCTAACTTTTAATTGTCTGCTACTGCTTATTTTTTTAAAAGCAATACTGTATATAATAGCTACCTTAAATTTTGGTATAATATATTGGATTTTTTCTTTTTTTTCTTGATTGGTAGTAAATTTATATTTTGCTATTGAATTTGAGTAATATTTTAATTTGTTTGAACATTACCTTTCCCTTAAATTCAGTATTAAAAATACCTAAATTGACTTTGAACAATATTATCTAGCATTTTATGTTTTTTCTTTATATGGTTAAGTACCTCACTCTTACATAACTATTTGATCCCGAACTAAGTTTAAATTATATTTTAATACAAGTAGTAAAAGTTTGTATATCTTTATTCTTTTTTCAATTATAATTTGAGAATTTATGCTTTTAGCAATATCGTTTGATACCTCTGTTTTCACTTTATATTAAAAAGAATTTAGTTGAGTATTGCAAAATTTCATATTTGCGTTAACTTTAGGTTAACAGAAAACTTGCATTACTATAATTTTTTTTTACCTAACTTTGCTACTTTGTATATACCTTTGCTGATTTACAGCATTACGAAGATGTTTCGTATACCTTGCCAGATGTACTCACTGATGTGTGTACATTGTGTATCTTGATTTTCATAATTTATCTTCAGTAATATTATTATATATCTTTAATCACTAGTTAAGTGAATGTTTTATTTATCGTTTAATAATATTATTTTTACCTTTAGTACATGATGAACTATGTTTTTTGAATATCAAGGTACTTACCTTTAATTTGAAATGGTTCACCTTCACTTAGTTATCATATTATGCAAATATAGTTCAATGATCATTCTTTCTAGTTTACCTTACATTACCTTACATACCTTTATTTACCTTCATTTACCTTTATCTCATCTTTCCCTGATTGTGACTTTTGTATGGTATAATAGTGCAGATTTAAATTTAAAATCAATTTTTTGTGACATTTGTATGGTATAAGAGTGCAGATTTAAATTTAGAATTCATTTTTCATTTTAATCAAAAATTTTTTTTAAACAAGCACTTAAAAGCTACAGTTCATCAAATTTCTAGAGGCTTTCGACGGCTAGACAGAGAAAGCACTACTGACAGGCATCCCGACGGATTTACGCAATGAAAGTACACTCTGCGCATCAAGTATTTCACTATTTCATTCAGACGTAAATGTCAGATGTAAATTTCGCTAAAACATTTCTTTTATTTTCGTTTGTGTTTTTTGCTCATTACAGTTTAATAGAACCTAAGTATGGAGTTTAATAGCAAATTAAGAGGCCGCGTGATTAACAGTCAATCTCGCGAAATAATAGCCAATGTTATAGAGTTTATGAGAAGAGAAGGAAACTTTAATTCACCTTCAATACCATTTAAAAATGTAAATGATCGTGTTGCTGCAGCCACAGGAGTATCTAAAAACACTGTCGTCCGCATTTCTGGAGAGAAAAAAAGAATCGATAACCGTGAGATATCGGAATTTTCATCACCAAGAAAAACCATTAAAAAACCAAAAACAGTTAATGATATAGATGAAGCTGCACAAGAATCAAATTTTATTTTTTTATTATTAGACACCTATTTTTGTTTCTGAGTTGTGTTTATTTACAGGCTCAATTTTTTTCCGTTTCTCCTTTTTGATTTTTATATGGGGTTTCAAGTTGTTTTTGACTTATTTCGACTTAATCACAACACACTTTTTTAATAAAGCAAACAAGTGTTAAGAGGTATATGTACGTGTAAACTACAATTACAAAAAATTGATATGAAACCCATGAAACTACCAACAAAAATGTAAAGTTAGCTTCCGTACTAGAACATGGTGTCATTCGTCGAGATAATTTATCGTTTTGTTTAATAGATCAAGAAATGTAAATATTCCCCTGTTATTTTTTATAAAATTATAAGAGAAATAAATTTTTTTCTTAATAGTATAGTTTACTATTTTGTAGAAAAACAAAATTTCGAAAATTTTAGTAATGTTTCAGAAACAACCGTTATTAATAATAGGTACCATTTTCCTTAATAAGGTAGAAATAAAATATAAACTATTTCCACGATTTACAAAGGCCTACAAAAAAATTATATGTATTTTCCGCTATCCTATAAAATTTATATTTTCTGACTCAATTTCAAAAGGTTGAAGGAATTCCAAAACACCTTTTATGGCATAATAATTATTTTCAATTCTACATACTATCTTTAGCTGCTTTTAAAAACGTTCTAAGAAAGTCCAATCAGACCAATTTAATCCCTAAACTATTCCACACTTTTAAAATTTAATTACCTAAAAATATTAAAAACTATTTAAAATAACTTGTTTAGCAGACTGTACAATAGCTATCTTAGTCACACGTAGCGCGTTCTCTGTCTGGGCGTCGATCACCTCTAGAAATTTGATGAACTGTAAAGTAGTAAATCTTCTTAGTTTAAGTTGTAAATCTTTAGTCTTTAAGGGCTACACTCAAAATTTCAATTGTCTTCATAATTTTTTATTTTAATAATAGGTCTTAGTTTGTAAGTTCATCAACCCCTTCCTATTTTGGGAGCATCACTAAATAACCAAAGATGTATCTCAAGTCTCTTTTTTCTGTGTTTAAAATCAATTTATTTTTTTTAAACAAGCACTCAAAAACTAAAGTAGTAAATCTTCCGTAGTTTAAGTTGTAAATCTTTAGTCTTTAAGGGCTACAGTAAAAATTTCAATTGTTTTCTAAAAAATTTTAGTATTAATTCTTAGTTGTAGGTTTATCAACCTCTTCCTATTTTGGAAGCTTTACTAAATATCAAAATATGTATCTAAAGTCCCTTTATTTGTGTATAAAAATTTTCAGTTTGTTTTTTCTCTATTTTGTTATACATGAATACTTAGTAATCTGAGTATTTACTATTCTCTACCTTACCTTTATCTTATATATGTATGGTTTATACCAGTACAATTTTTTCAGTTTAATGATTTAACTTTAATTTGAACTTTATCTTACCGATGCATGATTGCAATTTTATGTGGTTCAAGTTTGTATAAGAACAAACATGCTTATTTACTAATTTCCTTATCTCTATATACTAATCTAATAGGAAGTATATATATTTTCTTATTTCTTTTTTATTAACATTTTTTTACAGCGATATTTTGTGTTATTCATTGTATGATGGTGTATAATCATTTTTTTTTTTGAAATTTTTAATTTTCTTCTACGGTAATTGGTTAAGCAGTGAAATTGGGAGTGGAATGATTTTTGAAGGACCTTTTCTTGCAGTGACCTTTGATTACTGTGGATATCGGCAGGCAACACTCTTGAAAAGTAATCCATTGATCGTTTCACATCTTGTATCATTCTAGCTAGTTACAATAAAAGGAGAGAATATGGAAGTAGTAAAAAAAAATAAAAATTAAAATAATTTTTTTTTTTACCCGGAGGTAGTGGGGTGTAACGGTTGTAACCGTTTTCGTTGTTTTGACACCAACATCTCTACACAAATGTCATTTGTCGTTTATGCCTTATGTCAAAAGGGTAATTTAATTATCTTTTATCTTGGACATCCGATGTGCTAATTGTCTTTAATATTTTTAATGACCGTCTTATTTTAAAAAGGTAAGTTTTCTACCGATATTTTGTTGAAATTATATATTTAGTACAAGAATGTCTGATTAAAATGTCAAATTTAAAACATAACCTCAACATGAAAACACAAGATTCACCTGTTTTATATAATTTTATCTATTATTTTGTTTGGAAGAGATAATATGCTTGACTATATTTAAATATGTTAAATAAGACTTTTTCTTTTCCTATTAATTTTGGTCTCTGTGAAGCTATTCACTAATAGTATTAAATTGTGCATTTAATAGTAAAAAGTATATTATCTGTTTCCTAGATACTTTTCCTAATCCCTTTCTTGACATTTTTACCTTTTTCCTTGTAGCCTGGCTGTATCTAGATGGTTTTGTAGAAGTTTTGTAGAAGTTATATCAAAAGAGTTTGTTTGGAAAAACGTTCAAACTGCATGTTTAGAAGAATAGAAACTTAGAAGTTTAGTTCCAGCTACAGAAGTTGATTTTAAGTATATCAAGAGGTTTAGTTCGAGTCATCTAAGAAGTTTATGAGGTTTAAGTTTACCTAGGAAGATTTATACTTGAAGAGTTGGTGATATCCGAAGTATCTCCTACGAATCCTTTTGAAGAAGGCCTATACAGTCACTCCTGAAATACTACCTCCTTTATATCAGATAATTCTCTAATAAATCATTTAAATTTGAATAAGTAAGTCTCTGTGAATTAGAATTTGTCGCTGCCTTATCTGAAACCTTTTTAATTATAATATCTTAATGGTTAGTAATTTTCCATATTTTCATCACTAACCGATTGTCAAGTTTAGAAAGTTTTAAATATAGTGGTGCTCAACATTCTTTTTCAAAGTAATACGAGTTGTTTAATAACCTGACCCACTCCCCAAATAATAAGAGCTTAAAACACTATAAAAATAGATAAAATAAAGCTATTTTTGGCGTGCTCCCGTTGATAAACAGTGACACAGAAACCGTGACATGTCAAATGCCCCCACTATTGTGTCTCGGTTTCTATAAAATTCTTCGCAAAAATGAACCGGTTTACGTCAATCGTCAACGTTTTAGATAAACGAGGTTATGTTATGTGTATTTAAAAGGTATTTTACAATAAACAAACTGTGAAAAATCTAATATTGAGGAAGACACACAATTTTTCTTTTAAATAACAAATTTAAATAGAATTTAGGACAGTTCAACGAAAACTATTATACATAAAATAAAAATATGAACGTACAAAATAAAATGCAACTCTGACAGCTACCAAAAATTCCAAAACAAAACGGTATTACAGTATTACAGAATGCTATGAACATCAACTGTCACTATCAACCGTTTGTTCACCACCTCAAGAGACCGGGAACAGATTCATCACGGCGGTAGCAAACAATGACGTCAGTGAATGACGTCATTACACTTCCCCTTGAGCGGTTCACGTCGCGAAAATGATGCGGGTAATACCGTTTGATCACCGGGAGTTCGCCAAAAATTGGTAATAGCAATACTTGGAGTGGAAGCAGAGACATTTTCCAACAGATTTGCAAATCTTTGCAAATAAATCTTGAAGAAAGCACAAGAATTATGTAAGTAGTAAATGTTTATGAACAATTTAAATATTGTAAATAAGGTTTACAAATATTTGTATATTTATTATAAATAGTAATTACCTTTTGATAGAATTAAATAAAAAGTAGAATTCTTAATAAATAGTTAATATCAATAATCATATATGAATAATATTTTGTTTAAATAGTTTTGGTGACAGGTTATCAAAATAAATGTCAGATAATAATCGAAACTTTTACTTGACGTAGAAATATAGAAGAATTCTAGTTTCTTTATCATAAATAATCGATTTTTAATCGATTATTTGACTTATTTCTAGTAATTGGTATGAATTTGATGTTTGGGAATCCATTGATTTTATTTTATTTGGATTCATCAACAAGTTCAACGATGTATTATTGTTAGATTGATAAAATTAATCTATTTGTGTAATAAATTGTCACATTGTTTTGAAAATCTCTTGTTTGGTTAAATTCTAAAAAATAATTGGATGACAACTAGTAAATCTTATAGTAAAGAATTAATTATAATAGAGATTTATGGATATGATTACTAAAATTACTAACTAATCTGTGATTAATGAAATTACTAACTATCTAATAAAATAATAAAACCAAAAATTTAATTAAAAATCAAATAAGATAATTTGAAATAGAATTAAAATAAAAAAAAATCATAAATAAAAGTTAAATTGTGTATAAAACTTACCTGAACTCACCTTGAGATTAAGAAGATCTTGTGCCCTAAATTTAAATCTCTTAAGCAAGAGGATAATAAGGCTAGCTGAAGGTAAATATAAAACATAATATATATTTTTACAATTTTTTTTAAAAGTTATGTAAGAAGTGATAAAACAGAAACATAACAAATGATGCCCAACGATTGGGGCAGTAAAGTGAAAAAAATTAGGCAGTAAAGTGAAACAAGTGGGGAATAAAAGTTGTCAAATTGTCAAATTTGAATAGTTTAAATTTGAAAAGTGAATAGCAAAATAGCAAGTGTAAATATAAAAGTTTTAAACGTGTAACATCAAATAAAGTAAAATGGGTGAGAAAATGGAACAAAGAGGAGGAAAGAAAATTGGACAACTAGAAGAAGAAAAGGTTAGAGAAGATGAAGGATAAGGAGATACTAAAGATTGCCAAGTACAAAAAGTAGAAGAAAAAAAATTGAAAAGAAAAATGATAAAGATGTACAGGAAATAGAAGAAGAAATAGAAATAAGCAATAAAATGGAAAAAGGACAGTCTGCAACAAAACAGTCTGAAGAAAAAAATGTGCAGGAAATGTAACTAGCAATAATGGGACAAATGAATAAAATAGAAGAAATAAAACAAATTATGGATAAAATGGATCAAAATAGAAAAGAAGACAAAGAAGAAATAAAACGACATTATCAAGAAGATGGATAAAATGGAACAGAACATGATCAAAAGAATGAAAATGTTGATATTTTCGTAAATTTATAAAAATAGCTATTATTATCTGTGGCGCCCGTCACAGAGATGTAGTTTCATGCCTGTGTCGTTGAGAATGTTCATACCAGAATGCGCACAAGACCGAACCTCGAGTCGGCCATTGTTACTTAAAAAATACTGTGATGTACGTTTTACCCTTTTTCACGCCACGTCGTGTAACTTATAATGTTAATTGAAAAGTTCTGTTTTGTTTTTATAACAGTTGTTATGTAAGTTTTTTTTTAATGTCAATAAAAAGTCATACAGTCCATTTGAAACCTAAATTTGTAAAAGACGAGTTTTCCTTACATTTTTGTGGTCCTTCGAGCCGGATAAAAAGAAATCGGCCCGCCGAAGTTTACCACGTGTAGTGGTACCCCTAGAAACAAGCTCTAAAAGAGACCAGAAGACAACACAGGTAATAGAAGACATCTTTAGCATAAAAAAGAAAAATCCTAGCACCTATTCAAGAAGTAAGGAAGTTTAACGCAGATAACTTAGCCCCAGTGAGTGAAAAGAAGTCACTTATAGCCCCAACGTCAACTCAGATCCCAACTCAGATGTATAGTAGTCACCTCAGCACTGCAGTCTAGCAGAACAAAAAGTGAAGTGAAAGTGTCCCAAAACAAAGGTCAGATCTTTTATATCTATATTTTGTTTCATTGCTGATAAACTCGCTTGTTTGCTCCAAAGTAAATTATAAACTCTAGTTAGGTTTGATTTATATTTATAATACTGTGTTACTGTAGTCAGTTTTTACTTAAGTTACAACAATGTCATTAAATGAGTTAGTCAAAAAAAGAACAAAAGCAAAAAAAGCAATCCATAGAATCGAAACTTGGATTAATAATAACTATGATTTACAGCAGCTAGAGGAATTTGAAGTAAGAAAAGTAGGATTGACTAACGCATTTAGTGATTATGGTAACATACAATTTGATATTGAAGAATTAGATGAGAATGACACTGATAAGTCAAATGTAGAAAATAAATAAGACTCACTTTTAGCTAAGTTTAAAGTTAAATTGGAAGCTCACTCTGTAGGAACATTTTCTCCTGAACACAATAGAAGCAACTCAGTTACACAAATGAGAACTACTATCAAATTACCCGATCTTAAAATTAATCGATTTTCAGGTGACTTTGTTGAGTGGAAATCATTTATTGAACTTTTTACAACTCTTATAGGTAATGACACAAATTTATCACAAATTGAGAAACTAGTTTACTTAAAAAGTTATTTAAAGGACGAACCTTTATATCTAATCAATAATTTGCCTTTAAAATCAGAAAACTTAGACGTAGCTCTAGATACTTTGAAGAGAAGATATGACAATCAAGTATCAATCATTTTTGCTTACATTAAAAGTATGTTAAAAATCCCCACTCTAACTAAAGAAAATGCCACCACATTAAAAAAATTCATTACACAAATTAGACAAGATTTTGACTCTTTAAGTCACTTAGATGTACCCGTAGAAAGCTGGGATTTAATCTTAATCTTTTTGTTGTCGGAAAAGTTAGACCCCAGTACAAAACGAGCATATGAAGCAGAAACTGACCCTGAAACGGTACCTACGCTTAAGGAATTTTTAAGTTTTTTGGAAAAAAGGTGCACTAAATTAGAACGAAGAAATATACCTGAGTTAAATAGTCATTCATCGAAGCCCATAAGAGGCCAACCGAAATATTCCCAAGTACATTTCTCTCAATCACATGAAACTTCTTCCACTTCCACACAAAATAATTATAAAAAATGCGTTTTCTGTAATTTAACTTGTCATAAAAATTATGCCTGTTCAAAATTCATTTTTTTTTTCATAAACACAAAAGATTGAGTTTATTAAAATCAACAAGCTGTGCTATAACTGCTTAGGTAGCAAGCACATACTTCAACAGTGAACTTCTAGAGGTTGCTCTATTTGCAAGAGAAAACACCACTCTCTTATTCATATAGATCAGAATTATGTTTCACGCTCTAACCCTAATTATCAAAACACTTCCACAACAAATCAAGATATTCGAAACTCTAACACCAGTAACTCTTACCCTAGTAGCTCTAACCCTAATAACACTAACCATACACCCTCTCATAGACAAAATAACAGTACCCAAATTCAAAGCTCTAACACTGAAATAATTTCTCACCCCAAACAGTGCACGTAATACAGTGTTGTCAACCACATCTTCAAGTGAAGGCACCCTTTTAGCTACTGCCATTGTAACAATTTACACAGCAGAAGGTAACTCTTTAAAGGTAAAAGTAGTGTTGGACAATTGTAGTACCACATCTCTAGTAACAGAAGCTTGTGTCAAGAAACTCAAGTGCCCTTCTCACTTGCGTAAAATATCTATTAGTGGAGTAAATGAGGTAGTTACTCATAGTAACAGGGAAACAATTCAAAATATACACTTAAATTATAACGACTGTAAATTCAATGTTACATGCGCTTTGTTACAAAAAATAACTGGCAAATTGCCCCAATTCCCCCTTATGTGTAATTAGAGAAGAAAGTGTCAGTACAAAATACGGGTAGTTTTCGACGCAAGTTGTAAAACATCTTCTGGACTGTCACTAAATGATATAACCTTGAAAGGTTATCAGGTGCAGCCAGATTTGTTCGATATCATTTGTAGATTTAGGTTGTACCCATTTGTTCTCATCTCTGATATAAAAAAAACTGTACCGTCAAATCCGCGTAAACCCCGAACACACTTTCCTTCAAAATATATTATGGCGAGACGATCCCCACGAAACAATAAAATGTATAGAATTGTTGACTGTTACATATGGCATGAATTTTGCGCCATTTGTCGCTACACGAGTACTATCTGAAATTGCAAAACAAAATCAAACCAATTTCGCCCTAGCATCTCACACAATTTTATATCAAACTTATGTAGATGATATCCTTGGTGGTGCCAACAGCATAGAATAATTAAAATGCTTGTATAATGAACTCAGGACCCTCCTGAACCCATTTGGGTTACACCTCCACAAATGGTGCTGAAATTCAGATATGTTTCTTAAAAAAATTGCTCAAGAAAGTACATCTGAATATGACATAAATTTAAGTGACTCCCATAATAAGGGTTTAGGACTCATATGGAATCCTATATTAGACTTTTTTGCATTTCTCACCCTAGTACTTTTTGTCAAGGTCCTGTAACTAAAAGAATTATTTTATCAGCTATTGCTCAATGCTATGACCTCATCGGTTTGGTAAACCCAGTAATAGTCAAAGGAAAACTGCTCATTCAACGTCTATGGTTGCTTAAGTTAGATTGGGATGCTGAAGTAATAGATAAAGACATAATAAATGAATGGAAAAGTTTCATAGAAAATATTCCTTTACTTAAGAACTTAAAATTTCCTAGGTATCTATTTTCGAAAAAAGACATCGAAACCGTTTCATTAGAAGGGTTCAGTGATGCTTCTATGGTAGCATATGGATGCTGTATTTATATTCGCATAATATACTCAGACAAAACTGTTTCTTGTCACTTAGTAACGTCAAAATCACGAATAGCCCCACTTAAAACTGTTACACTCCCTAGATTAGAACTCTGTGCCACGGTACTTCTCACTAAACTAGTTTCTAAATTAATTTCAATTTATGAAGGTCATTTATTCATATCAAATGTCAATCTCTGGACAGATTCGCAAATAGCTCTGTGTTTGTTAAAGTCTCAACCATCACGTTGGTCCATTTTTGTAGGGAATAGAGTCGCAGAAATACAAAGTTTAACTTCAACTCACAAATGGCGACACATTAGATCAAAACAAAACCCAGCTGATTTTCTATCTCGAGGAATGACCTCAGTAGATATAACTGAATCAGATTTATGGTGGCACGGTCTCCAATTTTTACTGAACAACAATTTAAAATTTGATGAATTTGACAGTGATATGAATTTAGTGGAACCCCCTGAACAAAGAAAATCAGCTAAAACACTTCATATTACTACCACTGATTATTGGCAGCAACTCTTTGTCGCATTTTCTTCTCTCACAAAGTTAAGATATACACTTGCTTATGTAATGCGGTTCATATATAATTGCCGAAATAAAATAAAGGTCACTGGAAATGTAACTGCCACAGAAATAAGAAATGCAAATGTTAGTTTAGTGAAAATTATGCAAAATCAGTCTTTCACATTAGAAATTGACTCTCTTAAAAATAATAAACCGTTGAAAAATAGTTCCCTTTTACCCCTGTCCCCTTTTTTAGATGAAGATAGATTTTTACGTGTAGGTGGGCGATTAGAAAATGCTCAGTTACCGTATTCTGAAAAACATCCTTCTGTGGACTTACTGATCACCCATAAACATGCGGCACTTTATCACGCAGGCCCAAGAGCTGTACTCGCTAGCCTTAGATTACACTATTGGCCAATCAATGCATTAACCCGAATAAAAAATTGATTCATTTTTGCATAATGTGTTTTAGGTTTCGAGCAGAAACCTCCACTCAAGTCATGGGCAACTTGCTCCCTGAACGAGTTGCAACAGTTAGACCCTTTTTAAATGTAGGGGTGGACTTTGGAGGTCCATTTTCAATAAAAGAATCGCGCCTGAGACACAGTGTTATACACAAAAGTTATATTGCATTATTTGTCTGCATGAATACAAAAGTAGTTCATTTAGAGCTAGTCTTAGATTTAACTTCAGAATCATTCATATCTTCTCTAAAAAGATTTATGAGCCATCGAGGCAAACCTATTACTATCTTCAGTGATCATGCCACTAATTTTACAGGAGCACACAATACCCTAAAAGAAATTAAGAATTTTTTTAATATTAATCACAACCTAGACTCAATTCAAAATTTTCTTGTTAATTAATTTGTTCAATGGAAATTTATCCCAGCAAATAGCCCACATTGGGGAGGATTGTGGGAAGCTAGCATTAAAGCGATAAAGTTTCATTTAAGACGAGTCGTGGGTAATCTAACGCTTATATTTGAACAATTTCTCACTGTTTTGATCGAAATAGAAGGAATTTTAAACTCACGTCCCCTCAGCCCACTTTCTAGTGACCCAAATGATTTCACATGTCTAACTCCAGGGCATTTCTTAATAGGAGACCCAATAACTTCAATCCCTGAAATTAATGTCATGAATGTTCCTGACAATCGATTAAAGTTTTGGCAACTCTGCACTAAAATGAAACAACATTTTTGGATATTCTAATGAATATTTAAATCTTCTTCAAAATAAGCCAAAGTGGTACAGCACTTTCCCAAATTTAGAAAAGGATATGCTAGTTTTAGTAAAAGAGGATAATTTACCACCACTACTATTTTAGAGGTATTGCCCGGTTCCGATAAAAAGGTCCGAGTGGTTAAACTAAAAACTGTAGATGGAATATATACACGTCCAATTGTAAAACTTTGCCCCCTTCCTATAAGTTACAAAAATTCTTAGAATTATATTTTTATTATCACAGTATACGAAATTTTCGTTTCTATGTATTTCCCATTGTCTCGTTTCGTTTGTTAAATATTTGAAGGCAAGCCTTCAACCCGGGGCAGAATGTTGATATTTTCGTAAATTCATAAAAATAGCTATTAGTATCTGTGGCGCCCTTCACAGAGATGTAGTTTCATGCCTGTGTCGTTGAGAATGTTTATACTAGAGTGCGCACAAGACCGGACCTCGAGTCGGCCATTGTTACTTAAAAAATACTGTGATGTACGCTTTACCCTTTTTCACGCTGCGTCGTGTAACGTATAATGTTAATTGAAAAGTTCTGTTTTGTTTTTATAACAGTTGTTACGTAAGTTTTTTTTTTTAGTGTCAATAAAAAGTCATATAGTTCATTTGAAGCCTAAATTTGTAAAAGACGAGTTTTCTTTACAGGAAGAAAGAAGTCAGAAGATTGAAGAAAAACTAGCAGAAGTTGAAAGAGAAATGAAACAGTCTAAAGAACAAATGAAAAATAAAATATTGGACACCAAGAAAGAAATTAAAGGAGAAATGGTGGGAAGAATATCTGAAGTAGAAGAGTTTATGGAGAAGAAAATAGAGATTATAAAAGAAGAGGTACAAGAAATAAAATTAAATGAACAAGATACGAAGGAAAGAATGATGACCTTAGAAAATAAATGGGTAAATACAATTACAAATATTGACAGTATGGTAGAAAATAGTATAAAGGAATCTGAGGAAAAAATATTGAAACATCAATTAAAAGGAGAAAAGAAAGTAGAAAATGAAATTGATAAATTAGAAGATCAGATGAAGATAAGAAAATTATATTCAGAAGAGATAGGAGGAAATGAGACTAGAATAATTAACAGTTACAAGATGACCAAGAATGATCACAAATATGAAGGAGACATCAGAAAAATCCATCCAAAAGTGTTTATTAAAATTTTAAGAAATAAGTTAAAACATAAAAAAACATAGAAAACATCAAGGAAATAATAAGAGAAAATCTGGATAATCATGCGTTAGTCTGGTTTACGAGTACGGAGGAAGAAATTAGAGATTTTGAGGAATTTGAAACAAAATCTCTAAACTATTTTTGGGGAAATCACGCACAAGCTAAATTACGAGAAAGGATCTATTTTGGAAAATACAATGATAAGAGGGGAAATAGTCTAAACAATTACGCCATACAATTATATGCTATGTCAAAATATTTAGAGCCGAAGATGAAAGAACAGGAAATTATAATGTATATAGCTAGACATTATAAACCAGAAATTTGTAAAACAATAGCTATTCAAAATTTAGAAACAATAGAACAACTAAGTAGCTATTAAAAAAAAATTAAAGTAAATAAAGGTAATATTAATAGAGAAATAAAAGAAATAACTATAATAATAGAATAAATGAAAATGACAACAAATAGGATAAAGACTATAACAACTATAATTAATTAATAAATACACAAAATAATAGACAAAACCAAAACTATAGCCAAAGATTTAATAACAACTATAGATATAATAATAATAATAATAATAATAATAATAATAATAATAATAATAATAATAATAATAATAATAATAATAATAATAATAATAATAATAATAATAATAATAATAATAATAATAATAATAATAATAATAATAATAATAATAATAATAATAATAATAATAATAATAATAATAATAATAATAATAATAATAATAATAATAATAATAATAATAATAATAATAATAATAATAATAATAATAATAATAATAATAATAATAATAATAATAATAATAATAATAATAATAATAATAATAATAATAATAATAATAATAATAATAATAATAATAATAATAATAATAATAATAATAATAATAATAATAATAATAATAATAATAATAATAATAATAATAATAATAATAATAATAATAATAATAATAATAATAATAATAATAATAATAATAATAATAATAATAATAATAATAATAATAATAATAATAATAATAATAATAATAATAATAATAATAATAATAATAATAATAATAATAATAATAATAATAATAATAATAATAATAATAATAATAATAATAATAATAATAATAATAATAATAATAATAATAATAATAATAATAATAATAATAATAATAATAATAATAATAATAATAATAATAATAATAATAATAATAATAATAATAATAATAATAATAATAATAATAATAATAATAATAATAATAATAATAATAATAATAATAATAATAATAATAATAATAATAATAATAATAATAATAATAATAATAATAATAATAATAATAATAATAATAATAATAATAATAATAATAATAATAATAATAATAATAATAATAATAATAATAATAATAATAATAATAATAATAATAATAATAATAATAATAATAATAATAATAATAATAATAATAATAATAATAATAATAATAATAATAATAATAATAATAATAATAATAATAATAATAATAATAATAATAATAATAATAATAATAATAATAATAATAATAATAATAATAATAATAATAATAATAATGAAAATATAGACATGACACTAATAGTAATAATTATAATAATAATAATAATAAAAATAGACACATAAATCAAACTAATAGAAATTTTAATAACTACAGTAACAGAACTTATCCTAATACAAATAATAATAACTATAACAGAAACTATAACAGTAATAGAAATAATTATTACCATGAAAATAATTATAATAATCAGGACTATAACCAGAGTAATCATAGACAGAGATCTAGTTCTGTAAATGATTCTGAGCGACCAAGACAGGTCAACTTTATATCAACTGACAACCAATACCAAAATAGGAGAAACAGTATTTTAGGTAATCAACTAGAACGATCAAATGTGACAAATGAAGAGAATACTGAATCTCAACAAAATCAAAATTTTTAGACAGTAGCACTCTGAACCAAGATTTATTTATCTGTAAGTATAACCATCATAGAGAATTTATTGATTTAAAAGACAATCTTGAAGAAGAGCCAGAATATGAACTAATAATTTTAAAAGCCAAACTAGATAAATTAAATTTAAATATAAAAATCGATACGGGATCTGAAATTTTAATAATTAATCAAAATATCATTAACAGATTGCCAGAATTACAAAGTCATATTAAAAACTTCAAAATTATCTTTAATAGGAGCAAATAACAAAAAGTTATGTGAGGTTAACAAATTAATTAATTTAAAAATAAACCTAGCAGGTAAAGAAATCTATTTACAATTAATAATAGTACCAAACATGGAAACAGATGTAGTTATAGGAAGTGATCAACTCAATAAATATAATGCCGTAAATTAATTATGAATGTAATAAAATAAAAATTGATGAGATTGGATAGATTTTAGAATGAGAAATTAAATAGGTAAAGAAATAGTTAAGAATATGAATGTTTATTGTTGTGATAAAAATAATAATATAAATGATGATTATGATACGTTCAAAGAAAATATTATTATAGATTGTGAGGTAAAGTATTTAAGTAAAGTGAATGATTTAGTTATGAAATATAGTAAGAATTTCAAAAGAATCGAGGGTAGCTAAGCAATATGTGCATATAATGGAAATAAGAAATAGTAACAGTTTTAAGGCAAAAACATATCCAAGCCCATATAAATATAAAGATAAAGTTAAAGATGAAATAAATAAATTATTATTAGATGGTATTATAGAACATGCTGATACACAATTCATCAATCCTATTGTAATAGTTAAGAAAAAGAATGATGAAATTAGAATTTGTTTAGATGCTAGGACAATAAATAAAATATTAATACCTCAATACAGCTCCCATGTCAATAGAGGCAATTTTAGGTAGGATTACAAATACAAAATTATTCACAAAACTAGATCTCAAACATAGTTTTTGGCTGATGCCTTTACATCAAGATTGTAGAGATTACACTGCCCAGATAACAATTATACATTCTTAGCATATTTTCAGTATATGCTTTTTAAGAATGTGCATATGCTGAGAATATACTTTATTTGCATTTGGAACATTCTCAGAATATACCAAGAATATGCTACGTGACGTTGTTTATACGTGCTATGCAGATGCTGAGAATGTACTCGAGTATGTGTACAGTATGCAATAGGTATCTACTTTAATTTAATAGTACGTTCTAAGTATATGCTTAGTATTTAAATATAGCATATGCTAGGCATATACTAGACACCCTAATACAGGATGTTTCATTAATATTGAACAATAAAGAATAAGTGTATATAATGAAATCTTTATTTCAAAAAAATCATACTTATTCTTATTTTTAATACAAATTCTTCCTTTGGCCTTAACCAACTAATTTTTCATTGTATCAATGGCTTGAGTTTCATTTGCTTGATTCCATTGGATCTTCATTGAATCTAAAAAATAAAAAAATTAACAAACTTGGTACATATACAAATTAAGTGTACATAGCTAATGGAATATTTTAAATATTTTTGTCGAACATAAAACATTAAAAATTGTACATTGCATTCCACTAACAAAAACAAGAGTTACATAAATGATTATGATGTTTACTGAAAGCTTAAATATATTTTTGTTAATTACTTACCACCATTTTGTAGTTTTCGTCCTCCTTCAGCTAACTTTTCTAGTTCTTCCAGGTCAATATCTGGCCTTACAGGATTTTTTTTCATAGAAAGTATGTAATTCTGGTAACACTGTATTTCAGTTTAAATCCACCATTAGTATTAACTATATTAATAAATTCACACTGGCAATTAATATTTGGGATATCCTGTACTCTAACGTCACTTATAGGTCCTAAAAACTATAAATATAGTAAAATTTGATTATTTTCATATAGAACATACGATGCAATTAATTTTTATTAATTGACTTACCTCTTACAAACAATCGAGATCAAAGAAATTTGTAGGAATTGTAGGTTATGTTATTCTTCTTCTTCTTCTTCTTATTCTTCTTCTTCTTCTTCTTCTTCTTCTTCTTCTTCTTCTTCTTCTTCTTCTTCTTCTTCTTCTTCTTCTTCTTCTTCTTCTTCTTCTTCTTCTTCTTCTTCTTCTTCTTCTTCTTCTTATCTTTTATTAAGGTTGTTTTTGGCCAAAACATTAGTGTGTTTGCTAACCAATTAATAAATCGGTATCTGGGAAAAATTCATATAGATATGTATATAAACGTTTTTTTTACATGTATTTGGTGCCAATTTTTACCTGCAAGCATTTAGAACATTCTCAGAATATGAGGTACATCCTGGGTATATGACTTTTAGTATCTTCTTAGA
This sequence comes from Psylliodes chrysocephalus, assembly GCA_927349885.1. Taxonomy (NCBI): domain Eukaryota; kingdom Metazoa; phylum Arthropoda; class Insecta; order Coleoptera; family Chrysomelidae; genus Psylliodes; species Psylliodes chrysocephalus. The sequence continues at coordinate 2,028,356 of OV651829.1, read as the reverse complement.
ATGTCCTGTTATAGCACGTGCTCAGTATATACGTTTTGGAATATACTTTTAAGGCACGTGCTCAGCATATACTTTCTAGAATATACTTTCAAAGTATAATACTAGGTATGTTCTAAGAACATACGAAAAAGGACATACTAAAAAGAACATTAACAGAACGTTCTTAGTATATTCATAGAACATTGATGTTATGTGGGTGGATTTTCAATAGATGGTGTAATATATGGATTTTGCGTAGTACCATTCGGAATCCAGAGTCCATGTGCAAGTTTAGTAAGGGCATTGCACAGAATCCTTAATAATTACGAAGATTTTGTTCTTCATTATGTGGACGATATCCTTATTTTTTCTAAAAATGCTGATGAACATCTTAATCATTTGAACTTAGTAATGAAAGCTATTGACGATGCAGGCCTGAAACTAAACATAAACAAATGTCAATTTTTTAAAACAGAAATAATATTTTTAGGTTATAAATTAGACACAGTAGGTATAGAAATGGATCCAGATAGGATTAAAGTTATTAAAGAATATAAACGACCAATAAACCTTAAAACACTCAGGGGATTTTTAGGAATGATTAATTATTTTAAAAGATTAATAGAATAATAAAAAAAGGGGTGATTTGGCAATGAAAAAAAGGAACGGGAAGAAGCATTTAATAAAATTAAAGAACTATTCATTGACAAAATTAAAATTTATCATCCAATATACAATAAAGAGTTTATTTTGAGGACTGATGCTTCTTTAATAAGATTTGCGGGGTACTTCTACAAGTACAAGATAATATGGAAGTTCCTATATCTTTCGTGTCCAGGACTACTAAAAAACACGAGAAAAATTATAGTGTAGGTGAACTAGAGTTAGCAAGTATTATATTTAGTATAAATAAATTAAGATTTTATTTATTAGGTAACAAATTTTTAAAAGAGACTGATAACTTGGGTACAATTTCAATTCTAAACAATAAGTATGAAAATAGTAGAGTGTACAGGCAGATATACATTGCAGAGAGTTATTTTCAGTGGTGTTTCTATGGATACTGCTACAGCTTGAATATTTGTAGTTAAGTTAACCTGTGTTGCAGGTATGGAGCTTTAAAGCATTATGGCGACTCCTCCGGAAGCTCTTTGTATAGGGTTATAATCTTTACGGAAAATGTTGAAGCCTCTAAGATTGAAGTTTGAGTTAACTTTAAAATGAGTTTTTTGCAAAATAATCCCAAATGGTTTAAATTCGTTTTTTATTAATTGTAACTCGTTTAAGTGAGATAAACATCCATTGCAGTTCCATTGTATTATTGATTCCATTGTAAATTAAAAATAAAAAATCAGCGGATTTTGAGTATAAAATTTTAAATATATATAATATAGTTAATTAGTGTGAATTTGTAAAAATAGTTGTTGTAAATAAATATAATATGTAATTAGAGTATCACGTTTTTTTCTTATCCTTCGTTTTTTCTTTTTATTTTGGCGGGAGAGAAAGGGAAAGGAAAGGGGATTGATCAACAGGGTGTTGATCAACAGGGTGTTGATCAACAGGGTGTTGATCAACAGGGGATGGGTTAGGAAGAGGAAGGTTTGATAATTTGTCCAGAGATAATTTTCTCGGTCTGCCTTTATGCCAACCTTTTCTTTTCTTCCTTCCTGTTCTTGATGTATCGCTCACTTGTGAAGAGAAATTACTCTCATCAGATTCTAAAGAGTCATCAACAGTTTTTCATTTATTTAAATCAAATGTTGTTAATTCATTGTCAGGAACCATGGGTTGCGAAAAAGTGTGTGTTGCAGGTTGAGTAACTGTTACTGCTTTGTATAGTTCTTGGATTTGACTTTCAATTATCTTTGTCATTTTTGGAATTAAAGTATCAACAATTACATCAATATTGTTTGTCGTTTTTACTTTTTGGAATATGTGCCAGAATTGGGCATACTGATCGTTATTTTACGTTTGGCTTCACCATAGGTAATCTTTTCAATAGTTTTTGTTTTTATATTGATTTCTTTTATCATCCGCGGACATTTTTTCGATCTTGCAGAGTGTTCACCTTTACAATTAACACATACAGGGTTTTCGCAAATGTGTCCAATATGTGGTGGTTTGTCACATACACATATTTTAGGTTTCGTGCATGCAAGCGATACATGACCAAATCTTTGGCAATTAAAACAGCGGACGAAATCTGGGATATAAGGTCGTACGTTTAATGAATAAAATGCAGCTCTAACTTTCAGAGGTAATTTTCGTTTATCAAACGTAAGGATTAAGTTAGCTGTGTCGACGAGTTCACCATCTCTCTTTGTCTTTATACGTTTAATATCTATTACTCCTTCTGAAGCTAATCCTTCTATTACCTTTTCTAGGCTACAATTTAATAAGTCTTGGCACCTAATTACACCTTTAGCATAGTTAAGTGATCTATGTGGTTCAGTTGATACATGGAAGTTATCCAGTTTTTGTATTTGTAATAATCTTTTAGCTTGTTGTCCCGAAATTGTTTCTAATAGTAAACCGTCCTTGGTTTTTCTTATATTTCTTAAGTTTCCAACTACACCATTTAAAATTTTTATTAACACAAAAAGTTTTCTCCATCTGTTCTTTTCACGACCAAGAACCGAGGGGTAATACTCCTCTTTTCTTAGCTCTGTGAGATGGTAGATGTTTTATCTCTGCTACCGGAAGAGAGTTGTTGTGTGTCTCTATCAATCTCCATAGAAATCCCACGAGTAAGCTCTAAAAATAGGTCAACATAGGTAGGGCAGGTTTACCTACGCAAGGCTATTACTAACGAGGGTCGCCCGGTACTCGCAGTCACCGTTCTTGACTCACTGCGCAAAGCCATCCACCCATCAGCACGGTTCGAATAACGCCTTGGGTTGCGGATTTTTTTAACCGGGTTTACTCCCAGGTCAGGGTCTATTATACTATAGGGGTCCGCGGGAGTTTATCTCCTACCCACCAGCTAGGTCGGTCGGACATTCCCCTATCCGCCACCCGGGGACGCGCCTGGTGGGGGTTAGAGGTGTCCCCCTCAGGATTATTATTATTATTATTATTATTATTATTATTATTATTATTATTATTATTATTATTATTAATATTATTATTATTATTATTATTATTATTATTATTATTATTATTATTATTATTATTATTATTATTATTATTATTATTATTATTATTATTATTATTATTATTATTATTATTATTATTATTATTATTATTATTATTATTATTATTATTATTATTATTATTATTATTATTATTATTATTATTATTATTATTATTATTATTATTATTATTATTATTATTATTATTATTATTATTATTATTATTATTATTATTATTATTATTATTATTATTATTATTATTATTATTATTATTATTATTATTATTATTATTATTATTATTATTATTATTATTATTATTATTATTATTATTATTATTATTATTATTATTATTATTATTATTATTATTATTATTATTATTATTATTATTATTATTATTATTATTATTATTATTATTATTATTATTATTATTATTATTATTATTATTATTATTATTATTATTATTATTATTATTATTATTATTATTATTATTATTATTATTATTATTATTATTATTATTATTATTATTATTATTATTATTATTATTATTATTATTATTATTATTATTATTATTATTATTATTATTATTATTATTATTATTATTATTATTATTATTATTATTATTATTATTATTATTATTATTATTATTATTATTATTATTATTATTATTATTATTATTGTTTAGTTTCACAGTGTTTATGTTGTAAGTGTACACTGGTTTTATTAGGTTTGGACCGAAAATACACCGTATTCCTTGGGTCGCACCTATCCTAACACTCTGCGAATGATGTGTGCGCTTCCTAGTATTGCATTGGTTTGGAGCTGTATAATATTATGGTTTCCCCTAATTTTATTCAAATTACGCTCTAGTCTGTTTGTAATTGCACCGGTAGCGCCAATGACAACCGGTATAATCTGGGTTTTGATGTTCCACATCCTAGATATTTCTATGGCCAGATCTCTATATTTTAGATATTTTTCTGCCTCTTTTTGAATTGCGTTGCTATCGGCTGGAATTGCAATATCTATTATTGTACACAGGTTGTTTTGTCTATCTTTAATTATTATATCAGGTTTATTTGCTGTTATGTGCCTGTCTGTTTGTATTTGTTGGTTCCATAGGACCGTTACGTTTTCATTTTCAATCACTTGTTCAGGGCAGTGATGGTACCAATTCTTGGTCACTTCAGCTCCAATGTCCTTACTTATGCTGTAGTGTACTAACTTTGCTACATTATCATGTCTCTTAATGTATTCATTTTTGGCCAATATTGGGCAGTTAGACAGAATGTGACTAATTGTTTCGTCCTTGGTGTTACATATTCGACATTTCGGATCTACTGTCTGTTTCAGCACATTTTTTGCGAAGTACCTTGTGTTAATGGCTTGATCTTGAGCTGCTATCAGTAAACTTTCTGTTTCCCCTTTTATGTTTCCTTTAGTTAACCAGCTGAATGTATGCGTCTTGTTTATTTCTGGTTGTTCTTCATTTTGCCTTATATATTGTCCGTGCATGACTTTTTCTTTCCAGTTAGTTGTGATTGCTGCGCTTAGTTTAGATTTTATTTTACGTTTACTTTTTTCCACACTTTCTATTGGGTTATACTCTAGGTCTAAAGATGTTCTGAGTTCTGCTGCTAATTTAGTAATTGATCTTATTTTTGGTAATTCTTTATCATATTCTTTGATGACATTTATAAACCTATTTGTATTATTCTTCAACATATATTCACTCATATTGAGCATGGTTGCTTTGAATGCTGCTTCTATCTGTTGTAAACCTCGACCTCCTTCTTTTCTAGATACATATAAGCGGTCTACATCAGCTCTAGGATGCTGCATTTTATGCATAGTAAGAAGTTTTCTTGTTCCTCTGTCTAGACCTTTAGTTTCTTCCAGTCTCCAATTTATTACACCAAAACTATATTGTAGAACTGGGAGGGCCATTTGATTTATTGCTTTTATTTTATTTCTGCTATTTAGTTCTGTGTTTAAGATCATACGAACTCGTTTTCTGTATTCTTTCTTTAGTTGATCTTTGATTTTTTTGTGATCCATCCTCTCTCCTTCCTCTATCCATCCTCTCTCCTTCCTCTATGCCTAAGTACTTATAGTTTTCTTGTTCTTCTAACTGGCGGAATTGAAACTCACTTTCAACGATGTTACTTTTCTTTTGTAGTTTACCTCTATTAAATATTGCTTTTGCACATTTCTCTATCCCAAACTCCATTTGTATATCATCGCTGACCTTTTTGACTGTTACCAGCTGTTCTTCTAAATCCATTTCAGTTTTTCCGACTACTTTCAGGTCATCCATTTATAACAGGTGGTTAATTTTTGTGCCATTTAGTTCGAAGCCGGCTCGCATTTTGTTAAGTTCGATGGATATCGGGATGAGTGATATACAGAACAGAAGTGGTGAGAGGACATCGCCCTGAAATATGCCTCGTCTTATTTGTATACTCGAGGTTATGATAGTGTCGTGTGGCAATTTTAATTGAGCCTTTGTATTCCACTGCTTCATCATGTTCTTACAAGCTGTTATTACTACTGGGTGAACTCCTATTACCTCCAAGCTTTTTAGGATCCATGAATGGGGTACACTATCATATGCTTTTTTGTAGTCCACCCAAGCTAGGGTCATGTTCCGTTTTCGCTGTCTACATTCGTCTAATAAATATTTAGATAATATTAATTGATCTTTGCATCCTTTTGTATTTCTACTGCATCCTTTTTGTTCATCAGGCAATAAAGAATTTGCATACAGATACTTTTGAATTCTATTTGTAAGAATTGTTGTTAAATTCTTATAAATGGTGCAGAGACAGGTTATGGGTCTATAATTCTTTGCTTCTTTGGTGTTGTCATTTTTGGGCAATAGGTAGGTGATCCCAGTTGCTAACCACTTAGGAAACGTGTTTGATTTTAATATTTCGTTATATTTCTGTGCCAGATTGGCATGTATTGATTTAAGATTCTTCAACCAGAAGTTGGGGATCAAATCAGGCCCAGGCGACTTCCAGTTGGCTGAGTTTTGGAGTGCTTCCCTTACTTCGTTTTCTGTTATATTCTGCCAAGCCATTTTCTTGTTTTTATAATTATCCTCAAATCGCTGGAGCCATTCTGGTTTTTCATTATGTTTTACCTCGTTACTCCATAAGTCTGTCCAGAAAGACTCAATTTCTGCTTGTTGTGGGAATTCTTTAGCTTCGATCTTCTTTTCCCTTAATGATCTATAAAACCCTTTGGGGTCCGCTTCATATCTTTTATTGTCTGAGAATTGTTTTTCTCTTCTAGTGTATCTATGTAGTCTCTGGGTTCTGGCAGCTATTTTTTGCTTTAGTTCTTCCTTTATATTGTTTAAATTATTGTGTGTTCTTATATTGTACTTTTGAATTACTTTGTTTGTTTTTAAATTGTTCTTAGTGCTCTAATATCTGATAGTCTCGACAAGTCTTGTCTTAGTGATTGTATTCTGTCTGCTAATCTTTTCTTCCATTCGTTTTTTTTTCCGTTTTTACACTTGTTTCGGTCTTTGGGTTTAATTGTAAGTACAGTTTCTGTTATTACTGTAGCCGCTGCGTATACCAATGTGTCAAGTTGGGCAAAATCTAGATTGTTGCTGGTCAGAAATTTACTGATGAATAAGTTTGCTTCTTCAATTAGTCTCCGTATTTTGCAGTTTAATTTTATTTTTGGTAGTCTGCTCCGTGCGCTGAGCTCCATTATCTTATATTTATTGTAATTCTCAATGATCTGTTTTTCGAGTGAGTTGTCGGCACTTACATTGCATTTATCTCTGAGGTCCACGTCGTGTTCTTCATTGGTTGGGCTCTCGTCTGGTTGATATTCGTTGACTGCTGTGTTAGCATCGTTTTCGTGATTTTCTCCTTCAGCATGTGTTTGTACTGTTCCTCTGACATCTCTTATTATATCATCTATTTCAGTTTGAACTAGCTTTTGGTTCTTAACTATATAGTTCTTTTGTGTTAATAACTTTTTTGCATCTATGTGGGGTCTGATAGTTGGGTTTCGTCTTCTCCATAACTCGTAGACATTTTTATAATTTTCGTTTGTATTTTCTTTACAATACTGGTAGCACCACATCAATTCCCTCATTTCTTGTTTGGTCCAGGTAACTCTCTTCGGGTTATTGTTTATTCTGACATGACCTGGCTCAGCACTGACTTCTACCGTTGGTCCGTGTTGAGTTTCCTCGGTACGGTCACCTTCAATAGATTCTTGAGCTTCGATATCGTTTCTTACTTTAGTAGCGTTATCGGATGTAATTGATTTATGTGAGGGATTTCTTCTCAGAGTCGCTGTCCTTAATAAAGGAGCGCTCCTTCTTACTAATGTCAAGGTGTCCTCCCCAGAATCCGTAGGGCTGACTGCCAAAACAGCACAGGATTGTGAACCACTGGTTCTACCTGCCTGGGGTACTTTTCCATTTCGTTTTATACTTGACATCATGGACAATTTAATATTCTTTTTTCTTTATCCTGGCTTTAATATTATATAGCCAGCTATAGGATAAGGGATATCTTTCAGGGAAAAAGGAAGGGTAAGGAGTAATTTGGATTGTAATAGTAAGGGAGTGGTCAGAGGACAGCGGGCAGCTGCTTCAGTAAGTCGCCTTTTACGACAGGCAGGAGATTCCGTGGAGTTATTCTTCATAGTCGGCCCGATCTCCACACGGGTATTTATTATAATTATTATTATTATTATTATTATTATTATTATTATTATTATTAATATTATTATTATTATTATTATTATTATTATTATTATTATTATTATTATTATTATTATTATTATTATTATTATTATTATTATTATTATTATTATTATTATTATTATTATTATTATTATTATTATTATTATTATTATTATTATTATTATTATTATTATTATTATTATTATTATTATTATTATTATTATTATTATTATTATTATTATTATTATTATTATTATTATTATTATTATTATTATTATTATTATTATTATTATTATTATTATTATTATTATTATTATTATTATTATTATTATTATTATTATTATTATTATTATTATTATTATTATTATTATTATTATTATTATTATTATTATTATTATTATTATTATTATTATTATTATTATTATTATTATTATTATTATTATTATTATTATTATTATTATTATTATTATTATTATTATTATTATTATTATTATTATTATTATTATTATTATTATTATTATTATTATTATTATTATTATTATTATTATTATTATTATTATTATTATTATTATTATTATTATTATTATTATTATTATTATTATTATTATTATTATTATTATTATTATTATTATTATTATTATTATTATTATTATTATTATTATTATTATTATTATTATTATTATTATTATTATTATTATTATTATTATTATTATTATTATTATTATTATTATTATTATTATTATTATTATTATTATTATTATTATTATTATTATTATTATTATTATTATTATTATTATTATTATTATTATTATTATTATTATTATTATTATTATTATTATTATTATTATTTATAGAGCTTCGACTGCTATGGCCATTAGCTCTGTAGTGGAAAGTTTATGTAACATACTTTTAGTCCATTTTGGTATTTACATTGTCAGGGAATTAAATTTTAACTTAAGAATTGGGTTCTTAGGATTTTTTTATATTTTTAGAAAAAGGTTGGTTACTTTTAGGTAAGTTAATAAATTTTTAATATTTGTTTCTTGATTATCCAGTGCTCTTTCTATTTCAGGTTGGATATTTAGAAGATGACGTTGTTGTTAATACTGCGGACATGACAGCAGATGTAGTATAGTAAGGCGACCGTGGCAAGTTTCGCATCTTGGTCTCTGGTCTCCGGTTAGTAGGTGATTGTGCGTAATATTTGTATGTCCTATCCTCATTCTGCACAGAACAGTTTTTTCTCTTCGAGTGAGGTTAGTAGGATAGTCCCATTTAATATTAGTTGATTCGATTGTTTTTAGTTGCGTATCATAGTTGTCCCATTGCATTTGCCACATATTATTAACTTTTTCTTTTATGTATATTTTTAGGTCACATAGAGAAACTGGAATTCCTTCGTCTACCGTATTTTGCGTTGCTTTCTTAGCAGCGGAGTCGGCTAACTCATTGCCTTGAATATTGCAGTGACCAGGGATCCAGATGATTGTTGTGGATTTCCCAATGGAATCAAGGTATGTAACCATTTCTTGTATTTTCTTTACCCACGCACTCGATGAAAAGCGATTATTTAAAGAAAGGGCGGCACTTAACGAGTCCGTGCAAATTAAGCATTTGTTATTTGTCTCAAACATGAAAAATAGTAACGCTTGCCATATGGCATATAATTCTGCACTAAAAATGCTGCTATATGGGTTCATTGACCATAAGTATGGGTTGTTATTAGTAACAATCGCTGCTCCTATGCCGTCAATGGTTTTAGATCCATCTGTATATATTATAAGGTACTGATTATACTTGGATAATTCTTCTTGGAATAGGTTACGGTAGATAGATGGGGATGTATTTTCCTTCTTCCATTTGGTTAGTGCAAGATTTACTTGCGGAGTTTTTCTTATCCATGGAGCAATTTGGTAGTTATTGGGAATAATGTTTGCTTTTTTTGGAGTATTATATTTATCGGACAGTTCTATAAAACGAATACTAGAGGGACGCGAAACAGTAGGTCGCTGGCAGTAGGTATTTTCAGTGCTACTGAAGGTCTCATAGTTTAAACTATTTCCTAAAGTTTGGACTTTGACAGCAAATGTAATTGTCTGCATTTCTCTACGAAGTGTAAGTGGCATGATGGATGCCTCACTTAGGAGTCTAATCGCTGAGTTTTGGATTGTGTCCAGGACCCTTAAACGAGATGGTCTAGCAGTTCCATATACTATATTTCCGTAGTCAAGTCTAGATTGGACTAAAGATTGGTAAATATTTAGCAGGGTCTCCCTGTCAGCTCCCCATCGTAGGCTAGCCAAGCACTTCATGACATTAAGGGCTTTTTGGCATCTTGCTCTAAGTTGAGTGATATGTTCTGCCCAATACAATTTTTTGTCAAAAATCATTCCCAAAATCAATACAAAATCTTTCACTGTGATATTGTGATCCTGCATTCGAAGTTCGGGTTCTGGATGGTCTGTTCTGAGTCTGCAGAAATTAATGCATTTTGTTTTCTCCTTTGAAAAAAGAAAACCTCGTAGGTTTGCTGACTCAGTTAAAATACTTATTTCGTTGTTAAGTTGATGATTGATAGTTTCCATTGATCTATCTTTGAATGAAATGATTAGATCGTCAACATAAAGGATTTTACTGACTTCTCTGTGTCCTATTTCAAGGAGAAAATTAATAGCTATCGCAAATAACGACACGCTCAGGACCGAACCTTGTGGGATTCCATTCTCAAGTGGTCTGGTGGAGGATTCTACGGATCCTATTCTTACATGAAAAAACCTATCCTTTAAAAAATTCTCAAGTAGTGTTGGTAACTTACCTCTGAGGCCCCAATTGTGTAATTGTTTTAGGATGGAGTGACGCCATGTTCTATCATAAGCTTTATGCATATCAAAACATACAGCTACCAAGTGTTCTCTTTTATAAAATGCATCTTGTATTTCACTTTCGAGATGTACAAGAGCATCAACTGTTGAAACATTTCTACGGCAACCGACCTGAGCTGATGATAGAAGAGAATTTGCTTCCAGCCACCAGGTGAGACGAAGGTTAATCATTTTTTCCAGTGTTTTACCAAGACAGCTTGTCAGCGATATTGGTCGGTAGTTGTTGGGGTCTGAGGGAGATTTTTCCGGTTTTAGAATAGGAATAATCGCGGCAGTCTTCCATTGGCTAGGAAAACTACCGAAATCCCATATTCTGTTGAAAAGGGAGAGTATTTTAGATTTTTCGACGATTGAAAGATGTTTTAACATACCATATAATACGTTATCATGACCTGCGGCGGACTCTGAGCATTTACTAAGGGCAAATTCTAGTTCATCAATGGTAAACGGTAGATTGTAGTTATCGTTTCTGTTGGTAGAGAAATCAAGAGGATTACTTTCCTCGTGTATTTTATTATTTAAAAAGTTGTCCTCGTAGATACTAGAATTGCTGCTCATTTTAAAGTGATTTGCGAATATTTCACTGATTTCAAAGATGTCCGTTATTATATGATTATTCAGGATCAGTGATTCAGGGACGACGTACGTATTTTTACCTGTTATGATTTTGATCTTTCTCCAGATAGTATCGAGTCCCACGTCGGGAGTAATAGTGGAGACAAACTCTTCCCAAGATGCTTTTTTTGCCGAGTTGATCTGCCTTTTTGCAACGGCCCTGGATTTTTTGAAGTCGATTAGATTATCTTGGGTAGGAAATCGTTTAAATCTGTTGTAGGCTTTATTTCTTTTTTCAATAGCTCTTTTGATGTTATCGTTCCACCAGGGAAGAGGACGATGTGATTTTGAGGATTTCGTCATTGGAATGGAAACTTTTGCAGCATCAATAATTGCCTTGGTATACGCATTCACATCTTGTTCGATATCTAGAGAACTTTCCGGGATTTTTACTAAATTCGTGAATTTGTACCAGTCAGCCTTTTTGATAACCATTTTTCTTTAATTAAAAACTGTTTACATGAAGAGTCGATAAGTATGATTATAGGAAAGTGGTCACTTGAATGAAGGTCTTCTAGTGTGTCCCATGACAATTTGGGAAACAGTTGGGGAGAGCAGATACTAAGGTCAATTGACGAGTGGCCAGATCTTGTATTGAAATATGTCGGTTTTCCGTTATTTAATATTATTAAATTTGTATCTTGAATTACAGATTCAACACGGCGACCTCGGGAATCCAAATTAGGAGATCCCCATGCAGGAGAGTGAGCATTAAAATCACCTAAGATAATAAAGGGTCTGGGTAACTGATTGGTGATATCCAGAATGTTGTGAGTTTGCCAGTTATTGTCGGGTAAGTATATGTTACATATAGTTAGTTTTAATGGTGATTCTATTTGAACAGCATTGGCCTGAAGGTCTGTTGTTAACCTAATTTCTTTTGCAGGAAAACTACTACGGATGAAGGTTGCTACTCCTCTTGCTCTATGGATCGGAAAAACGTCTTTACGGAAACATTGGTAGCCTCTCAGGCGGAATGATTCCATTGGTTTTAAATAAGTTTCCTGGAGTGCTATAATAAATGGTAAATGTTCGTTTCTCATAATTTGCAATTCGCTAAGATTGTTTAATAAACCATTACAGTTCCACTGTAGAATTTTGTTTTTTGTAGTGTTCATAACGATTTTTGTAATAAAGTAAGTAATAAACAGAATATTAGATTTTCAAAAAGCGTAATAAATCTTAGTGAAATAAATGTTTGAATATGTAATAAATATCTGGCATAAAGTGTTTAAATAAAAAATAGGGTGTATAAATAAAATGTAAAGAGTTAAAATATACAGTAAATAAAATATAAAATATTTAAACAATGAAGGACAACGAACAGGTAATTTTAGGGTTTTGGATCTACGTGATCATCTATCGCTTCAGACAGCGATGGAGTTTCCGGAATTTCACTAGAATCCTCATCTGTGTCAGGATCTTTCTTCTTCCTAGATCTTCCTTTTTTCCAACCTCGTTTAGGTTTTTTACGAGGTTTTGGTTTTTTTGTTGATGAACCAGGCTTGCTGGTTATAGATTCAGAATCTGAACTATCAGTTCTATACCGTTTTTGTATCAGGGAGTTAGGGTCCGATACAGTTATTTTTTGGGATGGAGGTAGCATGGTGGGTTGTGGGGGTTGGGGTGGAGGTAGCATGGTGGGTTGTGGGAGTTGGGGTGGAGGTAGCGTGGTGGGTTGTGGGAGTTGGGGTGGAGGTAGCATGTTGGGTTGTGGGAGTAGGGGTGGGGGAATATAGAAAGCGCTGAGTGCACTAACTAAGTGTGGGATTAATTTTTTTACCAATTCTTCAGTATTAATAGTGGGACTATGTACAATCGGAGGGGCAATAGCTCGAGCATAAGAAATATTTGGTTTCGGCGTGTGTACAAGAACTTTCTTTTTGGCATCGGTATAGGATATGTTTTATTTTGCTTTGATTTCTTGTATCGCAACTTCCTGTTTATAAATTTGACAGTCTTTTGATCGAGCCGAATGATCTTCTTTGCAGTTAACACATTTTACTGGTGGTTGGCATGGGTTGCCCATATGGAGTGATTTTCCACATACACAGATTTGTTCTTTAACGCATCTTGTTAAAGTGTGGCCAAAACCTTGGCATTTAAAGCAACGTAGAGGAGATGGAATAAATTGACGAACTCTTATAGATTGTAAAATGCAGCCTTTACTTGATGTGGCAACTTGGGTACATTGAATGTTAAAATGTGGATCGGAGTATCTACGAGTTTGCCGTCTTTTTTTGTTTTAATTCGTCTTACATCTATAACACATTGTTCTTTTAGTTCCTCAAGGATTTCTTGCTCTGTACAATTCAACAGATCTCTACAATTTATTACACCTTTTGCATTATTAAGTGTAGAATGTGCTATAAATTCGATTTCGAATTCCAAGAAATTTTTGAGTTGGGATATTTGCCTTGACTGTGCTGCACTGCTAGTTTCAATTAACAAACCTTCTCTAATTTTTCGAACATTTTTTACTTGACCTACTTTTCCGTACAAATATTTCTGAATTAAAGAGGGATTTGTAGTTGCAAAATCTCCTTCTTTTCTTTTAACGATCAAAAACCGAGGCGGAACCGTCGTCTCCTGATTCGTTATAATGTTGTCTCTGTTTTTGGAGGGAGGCACCTCCGGAGGTTTAAGATTTTTATCATTGGATGACATATTATTCCCACGAGTAGGGCAGAACTAAACGTCCACCGCAGCAGTGCTCCCTTACTACGGCAAGGCCTTGCTATAAATAGCCTACATCCCGCACACCCTCGCCGCGGTCTACAGCTTAGAGTTGGGAGATTTTTTCCAAGGTTTACTCCTTAGTGCCAATTTTGGTTCGCGCCGACTATTTGATTTCATCGGTACCACCCATATTTGGGAAACCTTCCCCTATCCACCACCCGGAGACGCGCTGGATGGGAGATTGGCAACTCCACACCAGTATTATTATTATTATTATTATTATTATTATTATTATTATTATTATTATTATTATTATTATTATTATTATTATTATTATTATTATTATTATTATTATTATTATTATTATTATTATTATTATTATTATTATTATTATTATTATTATTATTATTATTATTATTATTATTATTATTATTATTATTATTATTATTATTATTATTATTATTATTATTATTATTATTATTATTATTATTATTATTATTATTATTATTATTATTATTATTATTATTATTATTATTATTATTATTATTATTATTATTATTATTATTATTATTATTATTATTATTATTATTATTATTATTATTATTATTATTATTATTATTATTATTATTATTATTATTATTATTATTATTATTATTATTATTATTATTATTATTATTATTATTATTATTATTATTATTATTATTATTATTATTATTATTATTATTATTATTATTATTTTTATTATTGTTTTGGTATCACTATCTCTAGGATAGGTGGGACAAATGCAAGATCGGCCATGGCAAGATTCTTGCATTTTAATTATATAGAAACGTTTAGGAATGTGCGTACAATAGAGGTAGTGGATAGTATCACTGCCTTTTGGATAATCGCTAATTTATTGGCAATTTCCAGCATCCTCAGATTGTTAGTGAGTGACTTTGGTACTACACCGGTGGAAGATATAATCAACGGGACTACAGACACACTCTCCTGGCGCCACATTTGTTGAATTTCCTGCCCAAGTCTCTGGTACTTTGCTTCCTTCTCAGCGTAGTAAGTCAAGATGTTGTGACCATTTGGGATTCCTATGTCAATTAACAAAACTCGTTTTCTTGATTTATCAACGATGATGATGTCTGGCCTATTGTGGACTATAGTACGGTCTGTTAGTACCGACCTATCCCAGTACAACTTATGCGTAGAGTTTTCCAAGACAGGACTAGGCTCGTACTTGTAATATGGTATCTCTTCGCTCAGGAGGCCATGTAAGCAAGCCAAACTTTGATGGACAATCCTAGCTACCTGATTGTGTCTCGAGAGATATTCCCTTGGCACTAGTATTGGGCAAGCGCTTGTTATGTGTTGGATGGTCTCGGATTGTTGATGACATTTTCTGCACAAGTCATTTTCCACTTGAGCCCTTATTATGTACTTAAGGTAGTTTTTGGTGGCAATAACTTGGTCTTGGATCGCTATCATGAATCCCTCTGTCTCTGCAAATATGTCGGCTCGTCCTAACCATCCATTCGAGGCCTTAGAGTCGACATAGGGTTGGCTGAGGAGGCTTGCATGACGACCATGTAGAGGTTTGGAAGTCCAGTCCTGTTTCTTCCCTTGTATATAAGTCTCATCCGAGACTAATTCTCTAGTATCATGAGATAGGTCCAAGGGTGTGTATCTGTTGTCTGCTTTTATTACGGCTTGGTAGAGGGCGCCGTCCTGTTTCTTGAAATATGTTTGCAATCCCTGGGTCTGTTTTTGACACATCCTGTCGATATCGATCATCGCGCGTCCTCCATCTTGGCGGGGAAGAGTTAATCGTTCCAGTGCTGACTTAGGATGAAGTATTCGATTTTTTGTTAGAAGCTTACGTGTGGCTCTCTCAATGTCCCTGATTTCCGTTTCTGTCCACTTCACCACTCCAAACGTATAAGTCAGAACTGGAATGGCAAACGTATTTATGGCCTTAAATACATTTTTACCATTTAAGGAGGTCCTGAGGATATCGCCTATTCTTTTCAGATATTGCTCCGTTACTCGGTGTCGAATCTCCTTGTGTTTTACACGTTCTGTTTGTTGAAGGCCTAGATATTTATATGTGTCATCTTTATTTATTATTATTATTATTATTATTATTATTATTATTATTATTATTATTATTATTATTATTATTATTATTATTATTATTATTATTATTATTATTATTATTATTATTTTTTTTTGTTTTTGCAGCGTCAATTGCTTAGATTATTAGCTGCTTTTTGCTCGGTTTTTAACTCCGTGGGTAATTATTATCCTAAATTAGTGTAAGTATTAATAAGTAATTGTTAGTTTATATATTTTTAAACATATTAATTCTTTTTATGTATTCTAGTGCCCTAGTGTTTTCGTTGTGTTCGCCTAATGGGATTTGGCCTTCGGGGAAAAGGACTCTTCTGATGTTGGCGTATTGCTGGCAGGTGAAGACATGATCTATAGTTAATCTTCTATTACATGTACATCTTGGTCTGTCAGCTCCGATGAGCAGGTGTGAATGTGTAAGATGGGTATGACCTATGCGAAGTCGACACAGTATAACCTGTTCTCTTCGATTCATTATCGAGGGGTAAGTCCATTTAGTTGTTTCGGTTTTCCACGTTTTGAGATCTCCTTCATAATTGTTCCATCTGCTTTGCCATTCAGCGTATATTTTGTGTTTAATTTCTTTAATTTTGTCGTCTAAAGGTATACATACGCCGTCGTATTTAAATTTGCAGCAATTTTCGCTGCGCTATCGGCTTCTTCATTGCCCAATATTCCCATGTGGCTTGGAATCCATATTAAATGCACGTTTGTACCGATTAATGTTAAATGCGTTAACAACTCTAAAATTTGTTTTGGAAGGTAGCTATTAGTGAGCGTTTTATTTATACTTGTCAAAGCGCTCAACGAATCTGTACATATTAGACATTTCTTTAGTGGTGAAAATGATATAAAGAGAAGGGCTTGCCAGATTGCGTATACCTCTGCAGTATAGACACTGCGGTTTATATCAAGAGACCACATATAGGTCTCATTATTATGTACAAATGATGCCCCAACCCCATTTTCTACCTTTGAACCATCTGTATAAATTGTATGCCATCCCTCATATTTCATCATTTCCTCAGATAAGAGGTTTCTATAAGTGGAAGGTGGGGTTAGCTCTTTCTTCCATCTGGAGAGACTGAGATTAATGCATGGTTTCTTAATTGTCCATGGGGAGATTGTGGATATATCGCGTAATATATTGTCACATCCTATCTGGAATTTATCCGCGTTATTGACGAAACGGGAGCGGGCCGGTTTGGCAGTCGAAGGTCTTTGTGAAAATTCATTATCTTTGTTTACCAGATCATTGTTTAAGTGTTTAGGTAATGATGCCCATTTACAAAAATAGCTCATATTTTGCATTTCTCTACGGAGGTTTAATGGCATTATTGATGTATCTGCTTCAAGGGCCGCAGTAGCACTAGTTCGGAACGCGCCAGTAGCTAGCCTTAATGCGGCATTTTGAATGGTGTCTAGTTTTTTTAATTTGGTAGGCCTTGCGGAGCCATAAACAACACTAGCATAATCTATTATTGGTCTAATAAGTGTGGTATACATGATAAGCAGAGTCTCTCTGTTAGCACCCCATTTTATCCCTGCCAGACATCTCATAATATTAAGTTTTTTTTTGGCATTTTGTGTATATGTAATCGATATGGTCTCCCCAGTAAAGTTTTTTATCAAATATCATACCCAACAATTTTACTGTATTTTTATTACTAATTGGTCGATTTTCCAAGTAAAGCGTAGGTTCGTTATGTTCTGAACATAGTCAGCAAAAGTGTATTCTATTTGATTTAGTTTGTGAGAAAGAGAAGCCACATGATTTTGCTCTGTTATTTATTTGATCTATTTCAGTTTGAAGAGTCGTTGTTAGGTTATTAATATCTTTACCTTGTAAATATAGTGTCAAATCATCAACATACAATAAACGTCCGATATTGGCGGGTATATTTTCTAGAATATTATTTATGGCCACTGCAAATAAAGTGACGCTTAAGACTGATCCCTGGGGTATCTCATTTTTAAGAAGTCGTATAGAAGATTCTTCGTTTGCTACGCGGACTTTGAAAACCCGTTGACTGAGAAAGCTGCCCAAGAGGTTGGGAAGGTTTCCTCTCAGACCCCATTGGTGCAGTTGTTTTAAAATGGCATATCTCCAAGTCATGTCATAAGCCTTTTCTAAGTCAAAGATGACTGCGACCGCGTGTTCTTGATTGGCGAATGTCTCGCGTATGTCGTTTTCTAGGCGGATCATGCCATCGACTGCGGAACGTTTGCGCCGGCATCCCACTTGGTTTTCTGACAACAAATCATTAACTTCTAAATACCACATGAGTCTGATACTAACCATCTTCTCTAAAATTTTGCTAAGACAACATGTCAACGAAATTGGTCTATAGCTTCAGGGGATTTGGCATTGTTTACCTTCCTTTAAAATTGGGATAATTGCTGCTATCTTCCAGGCTTGCGGAAATATACCTGTCTGCCAGATTCGGTTGTATGCATGCAGTAACTTAAATTTTGTGTGTGTAGGCATGTGGCGTATCATAGAGTATGGTATATTATCTGGACCGGGAGCCGATTCGCTGCAAGACTCTAAGGAACTTTCGAGCTCATCAGCAGTAAAAGGGAGATTGTACTCTTCTTCGCCCGAACTATTAAATTGAAGGTTATTTCTTTCCTCCCTAATTTTTTTATTTTGAAACTCGGCAGCGTAGTTTTGATTACTACTAACAGACTCGTAGTAGTTAGCAAAAATATCTACTATATTCTTAAGGTCTGTGCCAGTTGTATCATTTAGATGTAATATTTCAGGTACGTGTAATTTACCTCTACCGCATATACTTTTTATTATTTTCCAAATTTCTGCTGTACCAGTTTCTGGAGTAAGTGACTCAACATATTTCTGCCAAGATTTTTGTTTTGACTCGTTAATTAGCCTACGAGCTTTAGCTCGTGCTTTTTTAAAGTTTATTAAATTTTCTTGACTTGGTTCTCTCCGTAATACTTTCAATGCCCGTTTTCTCTCTTGAATCACTACTCTGATATCATTATTCCACCAAGGTACATGTTTTTTTTGAAAGCCTCTAGATATAGGAATACTTTGATGTGCTGCATTCAGTATACTTTCCGTTAATACGTTAGGTATTTGCTCGATATCGTTAGGTAGGTTCGGAATGTTAACAGCTTTCTGGTATGTTTCCCAATCTGCTTTTTCTGTTAACCACCTCTCTTTAAAATTCACCTCTTTTAGATGGGTATCAATTGTCATGATGATGGGAAAATGGTCACTTGAATGAAGGTCGTTCAGTGTTTGCCAAGTTAATTTAGGTACAAGACAAGGCGAGCAGAGGCTTAAGTCAATGCGCGAAAAGGTATTTGAGCGAGCATTAAAGTACGTGGCATTCCCACTATTAAGGACGCATATGTTTTTTTCGTCGAGTAACCTTTCTATTCTTCGACCTCTGGTGTCAAGTAACTCGGACCCCCATGTAGGAGAGTGATAATTAAAGTCATCCATTATGAGAAAAGGTTGTGGAAGTTGATCAGTAAGATCGCGTATTTGCTGATAAGTCCAATGTGAATCAGGTAGATATACATTGCAGAGAGTTGTTTTCAGTGGTGTTTCTATGGTAACTGCTACAGCTTGAATATTTGTAGTTAAGTTAACCTGTGTTGCAGGTATGGAGCTTCGAAGCATTATGGCGACTCCTCCGGAAGCTCTTTGTATAGGGTTGTAATCTTTACGGAAAATATTGAAGCCTCTAAGATTGAAGTTTGAGTTAACTTTAAAATGAGTTTCCTGCAAAATAATCCCAAATGGTTTAAATTCGTTTTTTATTAATTGTAGCTCGTTTAAGTGAGATATACATCCATTGCAGTTCCATTGTATTATTGATTCCATTGTAAATTGATAATAAAAAATTAGGGGATTTTGAGTATAAAATTGTAAATATATGTAATATAGTTAATTAGTGTAAATTTGTAAAAATAGGTGTTGTAAATAAATATAATATGTAATTAAAGTATCACGTTTTTTTCTTATCCTTCGTTTTTTCTTTTTCTTTTGGCGAGAGAGAAAGGGGAAGGAAAGGGGATTGATCAACAGGTTGTTGATCAACAGGGGATGGGTTAGGAAGAGGAAGGTTTGTTAATTTGTCCAGAGATAGTTTTCTCGGTTTGCCTTTTTGCCAACCTTTTTTTTTCTTCCTTCCTGTTCTTGACGTATCGCTCACTTGAGAAGAGAAATTACTCTCATCAGATTCTAAAGAGTCATCAACGATTTTTCTTTTATTTGAATCCAATGTTGTTAATTCATTGTCAGGAACCATGGGTTGCGAAAAAGTGTGTGTTGCAGGTTGAGTAACTGTTAATGTTTTATATAGTTCTTGGATTTGACTTTCAATTATCTTTGTCATTTTTGAAATTAAGGTATCAACAATTACATCAATATTGTTTGTCGTTTTTACTTTGCTGGAATAGGTGCCAGAATTGGGCATACTGATCGTTATTTTACGTTTGGCTTCACCATAGGTAATCTTTTCATTAGTTTTTATTGTTTGTATGTTGATTTCTTCTATCATCCGCGGACATTTTTTTGATCTTGCAGAGTGTTCACCTTCACAATTAACACATACAGGGTTTTCGCAAATGTGCCCAATATGTGGTGGTTTGCCACATACACATATTTTAGGTTTCGTGCATGCAA
>OV651829.1:1918438-2007072 GCA_927349885.1 Psylliodes chrysocephalus | reverse complement strand
AAGGTATCCCAATAATGAGAATTTAGTTGAATTTAAGAGAGCCAGAGCACGCGCAAAAATAATAATTAAAAATGCCAAACAAAAATCATGGGAAGAATATATATCATCTATTACCACAGAAACTAATATATCAGAAGTTTGGAGAAAAATTGGGACGGTTGCTGGGAAAAACCAATATCTTTTATTGGAAGCTTTAAATGTTAATAATACACTAATTCGAGATATTTCTGAAATATGCGAAGCTCTTGCTAACCATTTTGAATCCGTCAGTAGTTCTCAGAACTATAATAACGAATTTCAGGAACATAAGGTTCAGGAGGAAAAAGTAGGCTTAGATTTCAATGCAGAAGACAATCTAACATATAATAAAACCTTTTCATTCGAAGAGCTCGAACATGTAATACGCTCATGCAAAGAAAGTGCCTCTGGACATGATTTGATAACTTATAGCATGTTAAACCAGTTACCTCGTGCCAGTAAAGAAAACCTCCTAAAGCTATATAACAAAATATGGCTATCAGGCATATACCCACGCAACTGGAAAATAGCAATCATCGTTCCAATACCGAAAAAGAAAGAAACCGTAACAGACATTAAAAATTATGAGAAAATGATAAACATAAGACTTATCTGGATAATTGAGTCAAACTGTCTTCTTTCAGAACGTCAAATCGGATGTCGTCGAAATCGATCAACTGTCGATGCACTAGTTTGTAACGAAGTTACTTTTTTTTTATTATTTATTTAAGAAATATAGGATCCGTCGGAAAACCGAATTATTATTTTTATTTTATTTTTCGTATTCATCATTTAGCTTTAACGTTAAAAATTCGAGTTTTCAAACGTTTACTATATATTGAATCTTCGCATCAAAATTTTTTATAAGTCAGCGGACGATCGCCTGCATTTCCCCACCTCAATCTTCGATTAATAATCGAGTTTGCACGACGAGTGGCGAAAATCACCTGTAAAACAAGCTGCACCGGCCAGATCTCATTATCTTTCCGCCGACGCTTGAGCTAGTAAGCAGCAATTCTTAGCAGTACCAGCCGCCTCCGATTATACAAAACCCGTTCTCCGAGTACAGGTAAAAAAAACTGATTTCTTATCGCGTTATTTTTGGAAGTAAATAAAAGACACATTCCGATTTATACCGGCTTTATTTTCTATTGAATTTGAAATACCGAAATAATTAATATTAAAGCATTTTGCTCTGTTAAATATCTTTACATTTTTAGAAATATTTATTTTCATTTCTCGACTGAATTATTTTTTTTATTTTATTTTCCGATTTTGGATACGATTAAATTATTTAATAAGATAAATAGATTTAACGATTTAATTGCTGCCAGGTCTAGGTTAATTTTTTTTTTTTACAGTAGTTGGTTCTTTTATTTCAATTTTCTTTCCTTTAAAATAAATACAGGGTGGTACTCGTAATTGATTTAATGATTAAAAAATAATGTCTGAAAACTAACTAGTGTTTTGTATGCGTGATTGTGTCGCTACACTACTAGTGATTAGACATTATCCGTGGATTTTTTTTTTATTATTTTTATTTTTATTTTTAAAAAGGGGTCACGACCCAAAACACATTTTTTTTATTTTTCGTATCTAAAAGTAAATACTATCTGATACCTAGCCAGTGTTTTGTATGCGTGATTGTGTCGCTACACTGCTAGTGATTAGGTATTATCCGTGATAAAATTTAGTTTTATTTTCCTTTAATTTTTTTTTTTCGATTAAAGTTTAAAAGAAAAGAAAATATTGTCTGAAAACTAACTAGTGTTTTGTATGCGTGATTGTGTCGCTACACTACTAGTGATTAGACATTATCCGTGGATTTTTTTTTATTTTTTTTTTAAAAGGGGGTCACGACCGAAAACACGTTTATTTGGTTTCCATACAGAAAAATAAATAGTATCTGATGTCTAGCTAGTGTTCTGTATGCGTGATTGTGTCGTTACACTGCTAGGAATTAGATATTATCCGTGGTTACATTTTTTTTCTTTTACTTTGATTTAATTCCAAAAGGGTGGGATATTAGATGGGAAGTTAAACTAGTTACCTGGTACCGATTAATTTTATTTTTCATAATTGTTAATATTGAATTCTATTTCCGTATATATTCCCTGTTCATAAGTAAATGCTACCGTAATCCGATTTAATTCAGAACTCCGTGTTATTTGCTTTTATCTGTATATTTATCTAAATCACGTCTGATTGAGCTCCGACCTGTCAAGCCATCGTCCGCAACCGCTTATTTTTGTTATTTTTTTTGTTCAGGGTTATAACGACTCATAAGGGGGTGGGCTTTGAAATATTTTAATTTTTTAATATTGTTATTAGCTTTCGTAAGCAATAGATGTATTCATTTTCAAAAAAATTTGGCTTATAATTGTGTCGACCTTTCCCTTTTTCTCTTTCAGCTTCGACAATTCTTTAAACGTAACAATAACGATTAAAGCCCGTTATTGTTACCCTCTTATGTGTATAGTCTTACATCAACGAGACCCCTGGCGTTTTTCCGTCATCTCCACTAGAAGCTACCTGTGTTGTGGAGCAAACCACATTAATAAAACTGGCGCTCGAGTACTTCCGAGTCATAGGGTGTCACTAGTAAGGGTAATATTTTCTTAGAGGCAAGAAAACACCTTACAAGTTAATCTGGAAGCAGAAATACAGAATGCTTTTTTCCAACGGCAACATTTGGTAGCGCTTATGTTGGACCTGCAAAAAGCATACGACATGACATGGAGATATGCTATATTAAAACAAATACATGCATGGAATATAAGAGGAAACTTACCAAAAATATTATCAAGCTTTCTTACAGATAGGTATTTCTCCGTACGGGTTGGTAACCAAGAATCAACACAGAGGCTAATCGAGAATGGTATTCCCCAAGGATCCATCCTCAGTGTTACCCTCTTCTCGATTGCAATTAATTGTCTTGTTTCTAATATCCCGGCTTCCGTTCATGCTATGCTATATGTTGATGACCTCACCATCTATTGTCGAGAGAACTCCATAGACAGGATAGAAGATACTTTGCAGAACGAAATAAATAGAGTTCAGGAAACTGCAAAAGAAAAAGGCTTTAATTTTTCACATGAAAAAATCACACATTGTACATTTTTGCAGATTGCGATCAGAACACCCAGAACCACAATTACACCTTGGAGGAGAAAGGATTGGCATACAAGAACAGACGAAGCTTTTGGGCATCATCTTCGATAGTAAATTGGATTGGGGAGCTCATATGGAATACTTAAAAACAGTATGTTTAAAAGTAATTAACGTTATGAAATGCATGGCAAGTCTAAGATGGGGTTCAGATAGGGAAATCCTACTTAGAATATACCAGACACTTATCCAGTCAAGAATAGACTATGGAAGTATTGTTTACGGATCTGCACGTCCATCCAAGTTAAAAATTCTTGATAGAATTCAATCTACAGCTATTCGTCTTGCAACAGGTGCATTCAGAACCAGCCCAATACCAGCTATTTTGATCGAGTCATCTATTCTACCTCTTCAATTACGCCGCGAGATGCAAACAATATCGTATGCAATGAAGGTGCAATCTTTTCCTAAACATATAAATTATGGAATGTTTAAAATATGGGAAAATGTTAACGCATCACGAACTACAACTACAAGGCCAGCTAATATTAGATTCCAAGAATTAGCAGAAAAATACTCGATATCTGAAGATATAAAGATATTGGAAAACCATCAAAATAGTGCCCCATGGTCATTAATTACACCAGACTTCAATACCTTCCTCAGTGAGTGGAAAAAAGAGCAAACATCAGCTGAAACCTATCGAGCCTTGTACCTGGAACAACGCAATAAATATACTGAGTACTTACACATTTTCACAGATGGTTCATGTACAGAAGAGGGAGTAGGCGCTGCTTTTGTAGTCAATAACGAATCCCACTCATGGACTTTGAATCCCATTAGCAGTATTTTTACCGCAGAACTCTATGCGATATGGCAAGCACTCCTTTTTCTCTCATCGGTTGAAAAAATAAAGTGCTTAATTTGTACTGATTCATTAAGCGCCATTGAATCATTAAAAAATCGTTTTTCAAAAAACACATTGGTAAAAAACAATCCAGGAACTAATGGCTCATCTAATTACAGTAAACAAAATTATAACAATCATGTGGGTTCCAGGCCACACAAATATTCTTGGCAACGATTTGGCCGATGCTGCAGCAAAAGCAGCGGCAAATGACAGAGTAGATGAAGGAATACCCATACCAACCTGTGACATAAAAACTTTCGCAAAAAGAAAATCTTACGATATTTGGCAAACTCAGTGGAATAATTACGAGGGACATCTTAGAAACATTAAACCTTCCACCAGAAAATGGTTATACCCCAAAGAAACCACACGAAGGGAGCAGGTAGTATTAAGCAGATTACGAATAGGACATACAAACACTACTCACCTGTACCTACTCTCGGGCGCAGCACGTCCAAGATGCCAAAATTGCGGAAATCGCCTAACAGTCGAACATTTAATTTTTTGCGAAGAATATGAACCACTTCGTAGGAGAATCGGGATCTCACCTGCAATAGAAAGAGTATTAACAAATGACGAAAATGAAATAAAGAAACTATTAACATACCTGAGAGCAACCAACCTGTTTATGAAAATTTAATAACGAACTAATATATATACGTTGAACGAGCTAATGACCCTGGCAGTCGAAGCTCAAAAAAAAAAAAAAATAATAATAATAATAATAATAATAATAATAATAATAATAATAATAATAATAATAATAATAATAATAATAATAATAATAATAATAATAATAATAATAATAATAATAATAATAATAATAATAATAATAATAATAATAATAATAATAATAATAATAATAATAATAATAATAATAATAATAATAATAATAATAATAATAATAATAATAATAATAATAATAATAATAATAATAATATTAATAATAATAATAATAGGGGGGTGGGTTGGCTCAGTGGTTAGAGTCATGACTTTGAGATCGGAAGGTCTCAGGTTCGAATCCCACCGTTGGCCGGGATTTTTTCATTTAATTTAATTATTTAAAATTAATTCTGATGCCTTGGTAGGATTCCCCACTCGACCATTCACTGTTGGGTTCTAATTAACAGTGCTGTTCCTAAAGTGGCGCTGGGAAACAGTAACAAAGCCTACACAGAACACGAGGCTAATGGCCGTAGTAGTCGACGCCAATGACACCAAATTAAAAAAAAAAAAAAAATAATAATAATAATAATAACAATAATAATAATAATAATAATAATAATAATAATAATAATAATAATTCGATGAATTTAATGCCTCAAGTCCTAGACTACTCCAATTTACTATAGCTAATCTATCAGAAAAGTTTTTTAGTCTCTTATCATTTGTAATTCTGGTCTTTTTCGTCAAACTTTCATAAATTTGTAGACATTTTACTTGTACGTTTAATGAAAAATGATCGCCTATATATACATCGATCACATCAACATCCAATGCATCGCCACATCAAAAATTAAAAAAAAATCCCGATAGAGACTATAGTTGAAGATGCTGGAGGTAGTACCATTGAAGAATTTAGTGAAATCGATGAACCTGAACATTCTGAAGAACGGTTGGCACCAGGAGCAGTTGAACAAATATCTTGAACAGTATCTGCCAATGAGTCAACCATACATTCAAGATTTTTGGAGTAAAGGTGATAAAATCGTTTCCATGTATGGTCCTACATATGAACCTGAAAACAACTGGTGACGAGCGCATAGACTTTGACAAGAACATGGGAAGCATAAAAATACTAAATTCTGATGGAAAGTGGTATTATGCAAAGGGGACACCAGGATTATATCAGCTTATTTTCTACAATGAGCCTAGTTATACAGAGGAGGATTTGGTCCCCTATAAACATTTCTTAGAAATATCTAAGGTACACCAAAATTCTATAGGGAATTTGAAAGGTACAAAGAGGGACAAATATTTAAAAATAATAAGACCTATGTTCATGTTATCTGGTAGAGAATGCATGTTAATAAGCAAATAACAATGAAAAATAAACGATCATACAAAAATTTCAATACATTATCCTACAACAAAAAACATGTAAAATTCGTCTATTGGGATGATCCTAACGAACTTTGTGATCGATGAAAGCTATTGGTGGCTTCAAAGAATGAAGGAAATACTTCGGTAGATAACGAAATCCTGAGCATAATCAACTAACTTCGAAAAGCAGATATATATATTACATTTTATAATCATTTTCATCATGAGTCTCGATAAGTGTGGACGTAGACAAAGTGATGGCACTCCAAAGATTAATATAACGCAACAAATATTTTCTGATCCCGAAATTCGTTTTTTAAAAAAAATATTTTAAAATTTTACAAGTTTTATTTCATCTTACAATACATCTAACTATCAAGAGATCTAATTAACAAGTGAATAATGCATATAATAATGTTGTAAACCAGAATAATGAAATTAGATACGCGATAACAGTTTCTAAGAAAAATAGTCGTTGACTCTTCAATTCACATAAGGAACGTTGACGTAATTCCTCCCTTTGGAAATTCAACTTCGAGGGTTAACGAGGAAGTTGAACATTGGCCAGGTCTATTGGTTGTTCTTGCTTCTTTTGTGTGTGGATGGTACGAAGTTTTTTAAAAGCTAGAGTTCCCCCAAGTAGGATCAGGAGACAATAAATAACTATTGTCCAGATGCTCGGCGTGGAACGAATTATACGGAATATTGGATTTGGATTGTTTTCGAAAAATTTTGATTTAATATCCTGCAGTTCGTTTAGGTTAATTTCTTGAAGTTTGATTTGGGAATCAGTTTCTGGAATACTTAGGGTGTCGAATTGCAGTTCAGGAAAGAAGATAGGTTGACCAATAATTTTGCTATTGTTTCTGTTGACAATTTTCTTTTGTTGCATATTTATTGAACAATCGATTGGAATATTGATAAGATAAGGTAGGTGCCAATAACTTCTATAACTTCTTGTTGATTCTCACAGATGAGAGAGATTGTTTCTTTAAAAGGAAGGATGCCAATCCATTGATTCGTATCTTCTAATCGTTTGAAGTATGGTTCTGTAATTTCGATTCGTGTTTGGTGGCAAGCGGAGGTGTTTTTGATATTAGGGAGTTCGACTTCACAAGGATTTTCTTTCTTGATAAATTGTGATTCAACATTCTTGCAAAAGTACTGTTTTGTTTCATATAGTTTAGGACAGGGCATGCTCATAAATACGTATTACTTATCGTTTTTTAATAAGAATTTATTTTTTGGAATTATTGCTTTTAATTGACCTTTCGTTCCAATTGGTACGGGATATAAATGATAATAATTGAAAATGTTAATTGAGGTTATGGGTATTCGTAGTATATACGTAATTCTGTTCTTAAAAATGAAGCTATCAATTTTAATTAATTTTTCAAACATTAGAATATTGTGTGGATTTATTTCTATTGGTAATTTACCTATCTCAAATTTTTCTTGAAGTGTTTTTAACTCGTTGTAAATATCTTCAGTTCTTATTATACTAGGATGCATAACTTTTAACTTTGAAAACGATATAGCTGTTTCAACGTCTTGTAATATAGAATTAATTATCTCGAACATATTTACAATTTGATTGATGGTATCTTTAATAAATATAGCAATTTCTTTAAATACAGTTCCATGAACAATTATTGCTATTTGATTTAATTTTGACTGTAAAAGTTTTTCATTGTGACTTATTTGATTTATTGTTAAATTAAATTTGTTTATTAGTGATATGGATAGTGAATTTTGTGTTTTTATGTTATTAGCTAATTGGTTATGATTTTCTTGTAGTTCTCTAATAAGTTGATCATACTTTTTGCCATCATCGGCATCGAGATTTCCAGTAAGTGCTTTAAATGCCGAACCTAACCCGTCAACAAGTCCTCTTTTTGTTCTATAAGAATTAGGTAAAATTTCTCTGAGTTTGGTATCGATTTTTTCTTCTAAGAAAGATAGAATGTTTATGTCGTTAGATGTTTCACTTGTATAATTTATGTTTTTAGAAATATAAGATTTTAGATAATCAGCATGACGACTTGACTTCGTCAATAATTGGGTTAAGGTCGTAATAGTGTATCAGGTTAAAGTATGAGTCTCTGACTTTTGCCGTTCCTAATTTAAATCTAAAATTATTGTCCAAATTTTTTAAGGCAATTTTATTTTGGGAGTGTCCAAAGATTCCCAGTGATCTGAAAGAAATTAAAGTGTTTTAGTTTTTTGTAAAGGTCGTTTGAGATTGTCTATGTGAATTTTGTTTTTTGAATCTGTAGAAACAGTTTTATTTTCGATATTGACCTTTTTTATTTCAGTAGATTTATTGAATTTGTCGGCTTGTTTCTGCCTTATATGCTTTTTAATATATGTTTTTTGGTTTTGCTGAAAACTGTTAGGGTCATCACGGGTTTTATTAATTTTTTCGATACGGTTTTGTTTTTCTTTTAGCAAATCTTCATTAATTTTTGAATGTAGTAGTTTTGTTCTTTCTTTGTGGTCATTTATGTAGTCATTAATAAGAATTTTGTCAATATCTAAGTTAAAATGATCGTCTGTGTTCATATGTCCGTTAATTATGTCTATAGGTTTTCGCTTGGTTTTTGAGTGTATAGAGTGATTATATGCCATAATCGCATAAGGCATTTTCAGAAGAATTGGTGTTTTAAGAGAGCCTTTAGTGTTAAGTAACCGTATGTGTTCTATAATTGTCGAATGTAGTCTTTCTATGGAACCTTGTGATTGTGGGTGTTCAGGACAACAAAAATGTATTTTAATTTATGTAGTTTGAGAAGTTCTGTAATTACGGTATTTTTGAATTCAGTACCATTGTCGGTGTATATTTGTTGAGGGATACCATGGTGAGAGAAGAATGTTATAAGGTTGTTAACGATTTCGGTGCTACAAAGACTTGTTAGATGGTATGCTTGCGCATATTTTGAAAAACTGTCAACGATTGTCAAAAATTTGGTACCTTCGAGAGTAAATGTATCTATATATAACAATTGAAAGGGCTTTGTTGGAGTAGGGGTTTGATTGATTTTTATTTTTACGGGATTTCTTTGGTATTTGCTTTGATGGCAAATTTTGCAATCATTTATGTAAGTTAGTATCGAGTTTTTCATGAAAGGCCAATAATATTTGTCTTTAAGTCTCAAATATGTCTCGTCTATACCCCTGTGGTTTGTTTTGCCTTCGTGATAGGCTTGTATAGGTTCATTAACTTCGTCTTTGGTTGTAATGTCTAATAATTTTTGGGTACACCTTCTAAATTTGATAGCAGAGTTTTTAAAATAATTTTGTAGGATTACCAAGAATGGCTCAGACATATTAGGATTTTCAAAATAAATGTAATGAACGCCGTCTGGTTTAACGTAATTTTTTATAAGATTAATTACATCTGATTCAAGATTATTCTTTGAAATTTGAGCACTAATTCGTTTTTTTTTTTTTTGAAAAGAATTTTTATTTTTGGAGTAGCTGGTGAATGTAGTACGTCACTGATAATTATTTGGTTTTCTCCGTAGTTTACAGCTGTCTTTATTGTGGGTATTTCAAAAGTCGGTTTGTGAGTTAAATTAGAATGTATAGTAACAGGCCCTGGGCGGGAAAAAGACACGCAACTTTTACTGCGCTGTCGTTTTCAGGATATAACCTATCAATTGTCATAAATCCGGTTAAAAACTCGCTACCATGCGCAGGCAATCCATATTTCGTACACAAATACAAACTTTTGTTTACATTTTATCGAAGTAGTTTTTGTAATACATTCACAGCTTAAAAACGTAAAATTTGTTGTTTTGATAGCGAATTTAGATCAAAAATACCCCATATACACTTTAGTGTGTGTTTTATCCTTATTGTTACATATTATTATTGCTCGTTTTATTTGAGGACATTGGAATAAATAGAGTACTAGAAGTAATTAAGCTAAAAAGGTGTCTTATAAGAAGAAAATACATTGCATTCGACTGATTTATGTTTAATATGTTTTCGTTAAGTATTTCCAACATGCTAGTTCCTTGAATGGTTGTAAATTGTAAGTGTATAAGTGATAAAAACTGATCTAGTGCTTCGTGCTTCGTTTTTTTTTGTGTTGGTGTCCCAGCCCAGCATTCCTAGCCAGCAGTAATAGCAAAAACATTAACATTGTATACATTCAACCCGTTTACATGTACATGATTTATCAGCTAAAAGCAGAATACAATAGTTCTCTGCAAAATGTAAACAACGCTACAAGGAAAATTGCTCATGTATAAATTCAACAATTAAATCAAAATATATTATTTTTAAAGGACTTATATCAACTATTATGTTAATTATAAATATTGTAACATAAATATTTGTTACTAGGTACTCCAAAAAATATATTGTTTATTGATTATCAGGTATCAAAAATAATATGTTTCTTATTATAGTTGTAAATAAAAACAACACTTTTTATCCGTCCATTTAACACTTACAAACATATGCATATTTTAAGTTGTAAGGATCCGTAGCCTCTTAATTTTTTACATTAGACACAAGACCTGTGATGTCACATTAAATGGTGAATATGAGATAAAGGATTTTGGAGTTGTCTTTCAGTCTAATTTGAAGTTTAGTAATCATTTCTTACACGTAACTAAAAAAACAATCAAACCTTTGGGTTTTTAAGTCAGAAATACAAAAAAATTTTAGAATTACCACCAAAATCAAATTATATAATGCCTTACTAAGACCACCAGTATGTTTCACAAATATGGATGCCCTTGAAAGCCACACATATTGATCATATTGAAAAAGTACAAAAAATATTTTTACCGTACCTTTATGCCATAAAAAATACTTGTACCTTTATAAGATCTCATATAAAACTATGCTCGATAGTTTTAAGATTAAATCTCTTTTACAAAGAAGAAAGCAACATGCTGTGATATATTTTGTACTCTATTTTAAATAATGTTAAGTACAAAGATTGTGATTTGATTGACTATACAAATTTTAATGTGGCAAAGATTAATCTAAGAATCCCAAGTAACAAAAAATTAAGGAGGTCCTTTCGCCACCAATGTTAAATAAAAAATATTAGATTATGACTAAAAAATTAATTTTTTTCTAATAGTTGAAGTCCTTATTTATCTAATAGTGAACTTTTAACTATACCTTACCGTGCAAATTTTTGAGAAAAAAATTTTTTGAAAATGTGAGTATTTGTACAGTGTCTTACGAGAAAGTAAGACTTCAACAACAATTTTTGAATTATAATTAAGTATACTATTATTTATTGATTAGACGGAGTAGAAAAAAACTAAAAATAGGGTTTTTGAAATATTTAGGTTTTGTTTTTTACGGTAAACTATATATTTTATTGCCATACTTGAACTCATTCACTAAAGCAAGTAAAAAAATATGTCTCCATTATAAATTTTTATATTTAAAACTACATACTTTCCTATAGATTTTGCAGTAAGTACCTAAATAACGTATAGAATAAATTTCTACAACATAGAAAAGTTTTAGATTAGAGTAATTCTTAAGAAATAAAGGAAAACCTCTATTTTGTTACTCTAACATTGTGTGTTATATATTTTCCTTGACAAGCTAACGTTATATTTTGAATTAAAAGTAATTAAACTTTTCACTAAAAAGTACTATTTCACATTTATGAAAAAATTTTAAAACGGTTCTGCCTTCTCACATTTGCGAAGACTGCCCTGATATCTAATCTATTTTCCTCTTCAAAGTAATCAAGTTGTTCAACCGTTGTCTATAAAGGTATCTCACATCTCGCTCATACACAAAAATTTGAGAAGCAGCAGAACAAAAATTCAACTAACCAGGTATACCAAGTCCGTGTAAAGAAAACTTTTCATATCCCGAAAACGTCAAGTGTCAACTAAAATTTCTACTTTTAAAGATCAAACGTGCCGCCTCAGAGTACCAATACTGATTGGTATATATACTGGGATAGTAATGTCGTCACTGTCGTTATTGTTTTCAATATTTTCAATTTGATCATTTAGTAATATTTCTATTTCGTGTGCTGTCTCAGTGTGAGCGTCTGCGTCAACTTGTACTTGTAAAGATATATTATCTATGTCGTCGTTTATTTTTACTGTATTATTTTTTAAGGAGTTTTCAAATATAGGTATGTTCTCGGTATATAAATCAATAAGATCATTTTGGTTAGTACTTTGTTGTGGTTTGTTAGAACTAAATAGATCTGAGTTTTGTTCGTTGTAATTTTCAGCATCTTTTAATATATCTCCTATTTGTTGCCAAAAAGGGTCTGTTTCTTTAGTATGTAGTTTGATTCTAGATAAGGCATCGGCGTTTGAATTTAAGCTACCTTTTTGTAAATTTGTAAATTTTGTGTTTTCTTCTTTTAAGGAAAAGAGCCACTTAAGGGGTTTATGGTCTGTTATAATATTAAAGATTCGGCCGTACAGATACGGACGAAAATATTTAGTGGCCACACAATGGCCAAAAGTTCTTTTTCAATAAGTGAATAATTCTGTTCTGTGTCATTTAAGGTACGAGATGCATACGGAATTGGTGGGTCCTTACCAATAGGGCCTTGCGAGAGAACAGCCCCCAGAGCGACATTGCTTGCATCCGTGGTTAAATTGAAGGTTTTTGAGAAGTCAGGGTATTGCAAAATTGGTTCGTTAATTAACAAATTTTTGCATGTTTCGAAACATTTAATAAACTCTGAATCGTGTACGATTTTTGCTCCTTTTTTTAAACATTTAGTTAATGGTTTTGTTATTTTGGCGAAATTTTGAATAAATCAGCGATAATACCCTAACAACCCTAGAAAACCCTTAATTTGTTTCGTTGTAGAAGGTATTGGGTATTTTTTTATAGCTTTTATTTTATCGGGGTTCGGTTTGACGCCCTCTGGAGTCACAATGTGACCTAAGTTGGCCACTTCTTTCCTTAAAAATTCGGACTGAATTTTGAAGTTTTACTCTCCAAGACGCTGAAAAACATTTTTTAAGCGTTCAATATGCTCCTGCAATGACGTCGAGAAAATTATTATATCGTCTAGGTAAACAAGGCATTGCTCGTTTTGTATACCTCGGAGAATATTGTCTATAACCCGTTGAAATGTCGCTGGTGCCCCTTTTAAGCCAAATGGCATTCTTAGGAACTCCCAGTGACCATTTTCAGTTGTGAATGCGGTTTTTTCTATATCTTTTTCGTCCATCTCGATCTGGTGAAACCCACTTGCCAGATCGAGAGTGGTAAAATATTGACATCTACCGAGTTTGTCTAATAAGTCGGTGATGTTTGGAAGGGGGTATTTATCGTCGATAGTTTTTGTGTTTAACTGTCTATAGTCTATTACAACCCTCCATTTTCTTTCCCCCGAGGCGTCCATTTTCTTTGGTACCACCCAGATAGGGGATGACCACGGAGAATTACTAAGGCGAATTATTTTTTAGTCTAACATCTTTTTTATTTGTTTTTGTATTTCGTCTTTGTATATGAATGGATATCTGTATGGTCGTGAATAAACAGGAATTTCATCTGTTGTATTTATTTTGTGTTTGATTTTATTTATGAACGTGATTTCTCTTCTTAATTTAAATGCTTAGTTCTGAATTTTGAAAGGTCTAGGTTTTGTTTAAAATTTTCGTCAAAATTATTTAAGTCAAATTCTTGAATTAAGTCTCTATCAAATTTTTCTACATCTATTGGTTTTGAAAAGTCTAAAGTAATTGGGCAGGTAGAATTGTTTAGAATTGTCGTCAATGCTTCACCATTTTTGGCTATTGTAAGACATTCTGGTATTTCGCAATTTCCGTATTTTTGATGTGGAATTATTATTTCTTCGTTAGAAACAGTAGTTTTTATTTTTATTATTTGTTCGCAACGCGGAGCTATGTTTAAAAAATTTATTTCACTTTGAGTTGGCTGAAAAATTAACTGAATTTTGGTATAAGGAGTGGAGAGGTATCCTTTATCGAAATCTAAATTTGCTTGCAAGATTCTAAGAACAAAAAGAATTTTAAATTCGTATGATTTGGTAATATAAAAATTTTTGGAGTTGGAATTAGCGTACTATACTTATGAGCAGATTTTTGAAACAGAGACGAAACAATAAATGGATCGTCTTTTATGTATTTAGAATAAAATTTTGTTGCTACGTTTGGATCGATAAAAGATTTTGTAGACCCGGAGTCGATAAGTAATTTTAAATTATGTTCTGTAAAACATATATAAGGTAATTCGTTTGTATTTTTTATATTATTAAGGGATATGACGTGCGGGCGTACATCATGGGTCTGCCATGAGGCTGATTCTGAAAATTTGTTTCTGAGTCATTAAAATCAATTAAATCATTCTCCAGATGAAATCTTTCGTTGCCATGAGAAGAGTTATGAACATTAGTGGGTTCAAGATTAATATCGTGAGAATTAGAAAAATTGTCAGCATTTTGACATTCCGCATTAAATAATTCTTCGGCTATAAAATTCATTCGAGGTTGGTTTCGATTAAATGAGTTTGAAAAATTTGAACCATTTCGAGTAGAAGTACTCATTGGAGTATTTCTGTTAAATGTATTGCGCGTGGAAACACTCATTGGAGTAGGTTTTGAAAAATTCTGTGTAGGTGTTTGATTAGGTTTGAAAACGTTATTGTTTCTATTTTGATTAAAGACTTGAGCATTAGTAGGAAAATTTTGATATCTAGGTACTCGTGGTTGGATGTTTACAGGACCTGTTGGGAAGGAATTTTGTGTTGTAAAGAAATCATTAGGAGTTTGTGCATTAAAATTATATTGAGGTTGTTGATTGAAATTATTTCTAGTATCAAATCGATTTTGATTATTTGAAATTGGTCTCTGTTGTTGCCTAAATTGTGGTGAAGGTTGTTTATTAAAATTTCTGTTCTGGTTATTTTGAAAATGTTGGAGATAATGTACATTATCTTCATCTAAAACATATTGCAATGCTTGATTTAAACTATTGGGCTTCATACAACGAATTGTAGTTCCCAAAGGCTCCTTAAGACCGGATAGAAACGTTTTCAAAGCTAAAGTATTATACAAATCCTTTTTTAGTAATGTGATGTTTGTTTATTTTCAAACAATAGTTTATTTATTAATATTTTATTTAAACACTTATTTATTTTAAACAATACTATTTTAATTTATATATACTTCGAATGTCTTTAAACTGATCACTATTTATATTCACCATTGTCTATCTACTAATTACTATTTATCTTCACTGTCCATATATCAACTGATTCTGATGGCTCATCCACCAATATTTATATACAAATTGGTCGTCTAGAATGCTCCCCCACCAAAATTGCCAGTATGTACCAGAAACGTTATCACGTTCTAGAAATAGTATCTTGTTGACTCTGGAATGTTCGCGAAAATGTCTCCACCATAGTCGTCCCATAGGTTTGGTCTTAAGGGGTTTAATTATGTATAATAATCGGACAAGTTGAGCCTCAAAGGCCAAATAAGACAGAGAGGGACTTGTAGGGTTAGAGCATGACTGAATAATGAAATGGCTCACATAACAGTAATTTACTATTTTAAGTTATTTCGTGTAACTCTACATAGCATTATCCTTGTCTAACTATAAGGATGAACAGTACCTATCCCTGGAATCTGCACTCCTTGCAAAGTTGAGCGATTTGTGTCCCAACTTTCGATGCTGATTGTTGTGAACGGCTATACTGGTCCTCGATGGATGGGCTTCTCGATGTTTGGGGAACCACTCCAATATCAACACCTCCACACACGAATCGCGACAAATGTTCGATATCCAATCAATCGTTAAAACGAAAATTGACGCGTTCGATACGCGACAACTTAGATATCCTACTGACTGCGCCACAAATATTTTCTGATCTCGAAATTCGTTTTTAAAAAAAAATATTTTAAAATTTTACAAGTTTTATTTCATCTAACAATACATCTAACTATCAAAAGATCTAATTAACAAGTGAATAATGCATATAAAAATGTTGTAAACCAGAATAATGAAATTAGATACGCGATAACAGTTTCTAAGAAAAATAGTCGTTGACTCTTTAATTCACATAAGGAACGTTGACGTAATTCGCAGTTGAAAAGCAGATTAAAAAATGTTTTTGATGCGAAAAATTCTACGCTAAATACAAATATCAGCAAGTTAAATGATATTGTGAACGTTATCAGTAGTAAAACAAAAGACCTTGAAACATTTACATCCAGAAATCCACCCACAGCTGGTAAACATATGGCAACCAAAAAATATGTTGATGATACAATTAAAACAAATAAAGGATTCCTTCGAAGTGATATAGCAAAAAGTAAAACTGGCACACATCGAATACAATGCCAAAATATAATCACTTAATACAGTTTTGGAGAAGATTGAAAAAACGTTGACGTCTCTACGTTCTGATATAAATCAAATCCAAACTCAATTACAACACCTGTATAATGAAAATCTAAAAAAATTACCTGATGAGTTTTTGATTAAAATTACCGATATTACAAATTTAATGTCAAAAAATATTGAGCATCTTAACGATCAAATGATTACAGTTCCAAATACCATGTCAACAATTGATGATGTAAAAAAAGAGGTAGGATTATTACAAAAAAATCTACATAGCATTATTCAAATTACAAAAAATAATGAAAATAAATTAAAAGTATTGCAAATTACTTTACAAAGCAACAATTAGATAACAAAAACCAATAAAAAGGACTTATTAATTACTACGTGAAACTGCATATGTACAATTTTTAGAAATTGACTTAAATATTAACGATTTACAATCACGTATTACAATACTAACTACAACACTTTTATTTACATCAGTCATCATGTCAAAGGAAAAGATTCAACTTGTTAATGAGTTTTCATCGACCTGCTCGTAAAAACTATCCTAGACGTCGTACAATTATTAAACGTTTGGATGATTTATGGAAAACAATTTCACAAAACAATTTCAAAATGATTATGGTTATAATAGACTGTTTCTCAAAATTTATGTGGACACGTCAACTTAAAACAAAGACAGGTGAAGAAATAACCAAAGCGTTTACCGATGTTCTCGCTCACACCAAAAGTCCCAAAAAAGTTGCAAACAGACCAAGGTACCGAATTTTTCAATACAAAATTCCAAAACTTAATGAAAAAATATAACATTAATCATTATAATTTATACAATGTTGTCAACGCTACAATTGCCGAAAGAGCAATAAGAACTTTAAAATCGAAATTATATAAATACTTTAGTTAAGTTGGAACATATAAGTGGCTTGACGCTTTACCTAACCTAACTAAAGAATATAATGAAACCAAACATAGAACGATTGGATGTAAGCCTACGCAGGTAAACAAAGCGAATGAAAAAGATATTCTGAAACAAAAATATTCTCACATGAAAATTGCAGGGCCTAGAAAACCTAAAGTTGGCAACACTGTACGCATTAGTAAAGCTAAACACGTTTTTGAGAAAGGTTATACACCCAATTGAAATACGGAATTATTTAAAGTTGCAAAAGTTAAGATAACCAATCCTGCTACGTATCTTCTCGAGGACATGGAGGGTATGCCAATCGCAGGTGCATTCTACGAAGAAGAATTACAGAAAACTGCAAATCCTAATATCTACTTGGTTAACAAGATACTTCGTCATAAAGGTAATAAAATGGTTGGGGCTAAAAGTCAACAGTTGGACCAAAAACAACGATTTTGTATAGGTTTACGAACAAATTTCTGAAAATCAGAGGCCTTTTTGTGTAATCAGTCGAAACCGGATGTTGTGTAGTGGGGGCTATAAATAGGAGCAGCATTGTCAGTTTGTACTTTAGTAATCATGTGTAGCCAAGACAGCGGTATCGAAGTATAAGTCGAGAGTGAAATGTCTGATAGTGATATGGATATTGATGCAATTTTTCGAAAAGTTGAGACGACAAGCTTCTGAAGAACTTGACAAAATTATTTAATTTTATGAAGATGCTGCAAAACGTGAGATGTATTACCTACTTTAAACCTCACATATGTTATCAGGATACGAAATTCGATGCGATATTAGTCCAGTGAGATCGTTTACTCCAGCAATCATTTTGGCACAATACTTCAGGCCTACTAAAATATCTTTTGGATCTTTCGAATGGGCTACTTTTGTTGATATTCTCAGACAAAAGATGGATGATTTTTTCCATGAGGACTTGCCTACGTATCCAGACGAGTATGATCCCATTTCATGTGCGTGTGGCGATTATTGCATCATTACGCAACTGGTTTATGACGATATTAAATTCTTGGTTGTAACGAAACATGGTGTCAAATACTATTTGTGTAAAGAGGAAGTGCAGGAAATTCTTGAAACTAACAAACAATTGGTGTCCAATAGAGTGGCTGCTTATATTACAATATTATTATCGATTTTTGTAAAACACGTAATCTGTAATTAATGATTTAAATAAATGATTGTTATAAAAATTATTTTGTTTTATTTTAAAGAACAAAGTGAAGATAGTCGAACGGTATAATAGCAGGTTTGATTTTATTTTAAATCTTATAGTTATTTACTACAATTGTCTACGCCTTACACTATTCAGCTATCTCCACTTCTGATAGCATAGAAACAAAGAACGTTTAAACGAGACGCTTGACATATGACGTTAACAATATCATAGTGCGTTATTTTCAGTTTTTTAACAGCCAATTATACAATAATCTTCAGCTGGAATCTGTTTGGAGTAACATCATGGCATATTGGATTCAAAACTACGTTAACAAAAATATTTTCTTTTTATAAATAATATTTCTGATTGTTTTTCTTTTTACCTACTCAAAATAAAAGTCAAAAATAGTTTCTACAAAATTTTATTAAATATATATAAAAATTACATATAATTAAGCAATATTTTATAATTACAATTATACAGTTATATAATTTTTTTTCTTTTTTAGTGTTCAATAATTTAGAATAATGATTTTGGATTCTTTTTTCCTATATCCACTGATCCTCTGTGGATTAAATTATATTTTTCAGTTTTAAATTCGTCTATGAATGAAATATACGTTTCCGTTACTCGCTTCGGCAGGAAGACTACTGCCTCATCCAGTTCCAGCAATACCAAGTCACCAAATTTCGTCTCTACCAGGGATCCTCTTGTTATTTTATGAGGATGATTCAGCTCCAACTTCCCAATTCTTCTACTTGATTTGTTTTCTTTAATTAAAGAACATTCATTTAGTTTAGTTCATCTATAAACGAAAATGTTTAAATGTTAATAGCAGAAAAATAATTTATAAAAAGTCAATAAATTAAACATAGGATTTACTTAAAAAAAACTAAAAGCAAAATAATTAACTAGAGAAAAAAATGGGTGAAAACTATTCATGAAATCTATATATCGCTGTTCCGGTAAAACAATGACGCAAGTGCAAAATTATGAAATTTTGATTTTAACATGTCATTAGTTTCCAAATTAGTCGCTCTATACGGTATAACAACTGCGTAATTTTATATCCACCCTCGGCCGCTAGATGGTAGTTGCGTCAATTTTAAAATATTAACGTTTGCCCCTCCACTTTTGGAAAACAATGACACATAAATCAGTTGTGCAACTTTAAGAGAGACGTTACTTACTCCATGTTTAAATGTTGTATTTTCTATTTAGGACAAGTTCTTTGTGATTTATATGGCCAAATTTGGAAGTAATAATATTCGTTTTTTGCCTCTCCTAAAAAATTTATAATTTTGCGTTTGCGTCATTGTTTTACCGCACCAACAATATAGTTGAAGCGTTACTTAAAAAAAATTAAAAGCATCATATAAAATTTTTTTTAAAATCTACTTACTTTTAAAACGATAATGTTGAGATCTGTAGTTGCTGTAGATTGAAAGCTGATCTGTAGTTGCTGTAGATTGACGGCTAACTGTTCTGTTTCTTCTTATGATCTCAAAAATAAAAATCTAATATCTTACTGCTTGTAAGTAAAAGTACAAAAACAGAAATAGTCTCTCACAATTTTTAAAAAAGAAATTATAATTTATTAACACAGTAAAAATCTAATATTTAGAAAAAAAAAATTCAGTAAAATCGTTTTCTCAATTTAAGGTGTATTAAATTAAAGATAAAGAAAGTAAAAAATCAATATATATTTCCTACCTTAACTCCTTTGTAAAAACAAAACTACTATTATTCACTTGTTCCTACTACTGCTTCTGTTGCCGGTGAAACGTGAAATGAGGAACATTAGCTTATCCTGGTATTATTAATATCCACTTTTTCTGTTCGACGTTCATCTACACCGCGTTCTTTACGTAATGCTATTTTTCCCGTTTAAATCAGACCAGTAATATCCGAGAAACACGCTTTACTCCATTTTAGACTGACAGATACTCGTTTTAACTAATAAATAAACATTACTTTAGTACTATATAAGTACCTTATTAATCAAGCAAGACCACTTAACATTACCAAAGCTTCAAGCATACAACAACCAACTTATTTGATATTTTATCCAACTAAATAATAACTTATACCCCCACCTCAAGATATGCCACCATATTTAAGAATATTTTTAAAAACTAAAGTGTCAAATATGTGCCTAAACTAGAAGAAGGTACATTTTTCTGATCAGACTACAGAATAGCCAAATCTGAAATCTATGGGCATCCTCCAAACGTAACATTTTTTTTTTATATTTTATTCAACTAAATAATAACTTATACCCCCACCTCAAGTTATATCACCATATTTTAAGAATATTTTTAAAAACCAAAGTGTCAAATATGGACCTAAACTAGAAGAGGTAAAATATTTCTTATTCAAGTCAAAAATACCCAAATTTTAAATCTATCGACATCATCAAAACTTATCAACTTGTTTGGTATTTTATTCAACTAAATAATAACTTATATCCCCACCTCAAGATTGTAACGTAATATATATTATTCTATCTACTTGTTTAATGTGTTTGAGCTCAATTGATAGGGCGTGGGTTAGGTTATTAAATAACTCGAATAACTTTGAAAAAGAAGTTGGGTACTACTATATTTAAAGCTTACTATACTTAACTCTAGATTAGTGATAAAAATATAGAAAATCACTAACAAATAATAATTAAATCATGCTTTAGATAAGGTAGCTATCAAATTCTAATTTACATCAGTTTTATTAAATTCAAATTTAAGATGATTTATTAAATAAGCACTTATCTTTTGGTAAATGAAGGTAATATAAGGAATGAAAAACTGGGTTATCGCATGGTATATCCTCAGGCAACTTCCACTAAGGGATTCGGGATCCTTATTCGCAATTCTGCAACGTGAATGATCTTGTGATATATGGTATTCAAACTTGAACTCAAAATTGTCTAGAGATTAAAGCAAAACGTCTTGAGATGAATTCAAAAAATCTTCTAAAGATAAATTCATAAAACATCTAGAGAAAACAATCAAATCAAGTTGATTGTCACTGTCAAATAAATCTTGCAAGACGACAAATGACATTTGAGTAAGAGGTAGTTGTGTCAAAATAACGAATAACGGTTCCAACTGTTACAAGATATACCACCATATTTAAGAATATTTTTAAAAACCAGATTGTCAAATATGGACCTAAACTAGAAGAAGGTAAAATCTTTCTTATTCAACTCAAAAATACCAAAATTTTAAATCTATCGACATCCTCAAAACTTTTCAACTTTTTTGGTATTTTTTCCAATAAATTAATAACTTATACCCCTACCTCAAGATATGCCACCATATTTAAGAATAATCTTAAAAACGTCAATTCCTTAACCAGCGACTACAGCAAGTGGTATATATTAGCTTTGTTCCAACACACACACAAACCGTAATATTCCGGTCATCGTCATGCGCAGTAAATAAAAACCGTTCGACTTTGGGCTTTATTGATAGGTTTTTATTTACTGCGCATGACGATGACCGTAATATTACGGTTTGTGTGTGTGTTGGAACAAAGCTAAAATTATAAGTTGGCGTGGCCTTATGGTCGAAGTAGCTAATCAGATGTAGGATGTAGTGAAAAGTGGAGTGGTGGGGGGGCTCACAGGATATATTGCCCGACTATATTCCTTTTCATGGTCAATAACGCATCTATATACATACAGTCTTATTTGATTTATGGATTGAACCGATAGCTGTGAGAAGGTATGAGGACTGGGTCGAAGTAAGGTATGTTGCATCGTATTCTTTTTTCCCCAGATCGATATGTTTATCCATTCAAGATATTTGAGCAAATAACTGTAGCTACTTTATTGGACCTTTTTGACGTCGGAAAATACTTAAATACGTTTCTTGGCATTCTAACGAATCCATTTATGATGAAATGTTTCTTATCGCGTCAATATATTTCTGCGTATGCGAAATATCGACTTTTTTTGGGATTTAAAAACTATGTAGCACCAGTATTATGAAATAAGCATTCCTTTTTTATTTTTATTTATTTTAAGCCCTTTCTCATCGATTTATCGATGTTCCAAAGAATATTTGTCGAAGATGACGGCAAATAAGTGATCCTTACATTCTACCGTTTCATTTGATGTATCACGTAGTTCTAGCTCGTCATAAATTTTAAAATGACGTTTTAATAACAGATTCATTATGAGCATTTTGCATTACATTACATACTCAAAAATTACAGAAATCGGATACATATTAATTCAAAAAGTGTTAATAAGGCACAACGATTGGCAAATTCATTATAAGTATGTCACGTGACAGTTTTCTTTTAAAAATCATAAGAATCGGTATGATAATTTCAGCTAGATAACAGTTCAAGGTAAACACCAACAACAACGATCCGTAAATACCCTTTTTGATGGCATTTTTTTTTAAAGGAAATGATATCTAGATGACAGTTCACGCTGAATGCCATTTGTCCTGTTTGAATCGGACCAGTAATATCCGAGAAACACGCTTAGGCCCTTTTGGCTTTTGTTCTGTACATGATTTTTCTATTCGACGTTAATCAATACTGACTTATCTACACAATATCATTTTTCCCGTTTGAATCGGACCAGTAATAACGGAAACTAAAGCTTAGACCCTTCTGGTTTTTCCTTCTGCGTATGATTTTTCTATTCGAAGTTAATCTATACCACGTTCTCTACATAATGCCGTTTTTTCAGTTTAAATTGGACCAGTTATATCCGAGGAACATGCTCAGGACCTTGTGGCTTTTCGTTCTGCGCATGATTTTTCTGTTCGACGTTAATAGAGATTTAATTCCCCCCATTCTCCCTACTTATCCGCATCTCGCTGGTGGCTCAAGGGGTTAGTTACTGATAAGATCCTGGACGTGTGACTCACCGTAAAAATTGCCAGAATGAACCTTAGCGATTTGCCATAAGGAATGGCCCCGAACTCCTATAGCCCCTTTACATCTCTAGCGTTTTTTTATCCACATCGGACACATCTGTCCCATTACATTTACGTATACTGAATCACGTGATCAAAGATTTACTACATCTCAGATGCATCCGATGTGGATTCTCAAACGCGGCATAAGACGGATTGAATGTCGATTAATGAGTAGGTATGTTAGTTGGACTTTCAAATTGTGGGATAATAAGCGTAGTATGAGATTAGAAAGGCTGTAACAGAATTTTATGTTTTACCATGGTTTTACTATTTTTGTTCTCACATATTTCAGTGAAATAAAATATATTATCAATCTTTTATCTTTATTTTAATCAAATAATAACTCTAGGAATTATCAATTCGATAAAACATATATAGATTTCAGTGATAAAATGATATAATCTGACTGTGGTGATTTCGTTGAAAAATAAAATCAATCGTCCGTTTTAATGACATCATTCAAATAATATTAAATATTGTTTTCAAAAATACAGTTTGATAAAAGTATCCTACATATCCTACAATGGTTGAAATAATCTCAATTTTT
Source organism: Psylliodes chrysocephalus (assembly GCA_927349885.1). Lineage (NCBI taxonomy): Eukaryota > Metazoa > Arthropoda > Insecta > Coleoptera > Chrysomelidae > Psylliodes > Psylliodes chrysocephalus. Next base: position 1,983,097 of record OV651829.1, on the reverse strand, counting down.
TAATACAATTGAATTTAAATGTAGAAGATATTTCTTAAAACAATCACCTATTATACCAATTAAAGAAATATAATAATCATTTCACTCATAATATATTTTCGGCAATTTTTCTTCAGTTTCAGTACAAATATACTCTCTTGGACAAGTAGTGAGGAAATTGTTTTCATTCTTTAAGTACCTAGTATCGCAGTTAACTCTAATTTAAAATTTTTAAACCTATAGTCAGAGAAAAAATATACGAAATTAAAATTTGAAGTAGTTCATAACAGGGTGTTTAAATAATTCTTAAACGCAAATAAAAAGAGTAATCAAGAAAAATTGTTTCAAAAGTAGGCTATAGATAAGAGATACGAGTCATATCCGTGATAATTAGGCAGGACTATGAATTAAATAGAAACTAACACTGAAAAAGAAAAAAAGTAGTATGATTCCAAAGTTTATTGTAGAAACATTTTTGGTAGATTACTATTAAGATGTAAGTAGTACAATAACTAAATTAAGCAAATACATATTGTTAAGTTTCATTTTAAATAGTTTAGTATAATAATTTATGTATACATTCGTACATTAATTTGTATTTGTACTTAATGCTAATTTATGTAGATATTTACTTAATTTAATTTATGTAAATATCCCACCATTTATATAAAATGATGAAGGTTTTCGATATTTCCACCAAATTCCTTGACAATATGACACCTTCGCCATACATTACAATTAAGTAAAATTAAATATTCTACTGTAATATATTATATTCCAGACTGATAATCGACCATGACCAAAGTCATCCCATTTTCATATTGGTCCCATTAGGATCTGTTTTGGAGGTTAATTTATTTCTTTGAATATTTTTGATAATCGCATAAGTGGTGGAAGAAATAGGGCCTAGAGCGTGACTATACTGTTCGAAAATGGCTCGCACCACATTGCGCCCCCATCTTAATAGATAGTTCCTGCTGGAACTTTAAGAGACTAAAACTGAATGGTTCTATCGGCAACTGGACCCTCTCTTACAATTTTCAGTTGCATGGAAGTAAAACAAGGGATGGTCTTTGCTGTAACCTGGTCACTGGACCTTGAAGTTCCGGTAATCGACCAAACGTCTTCCGGAAAACATATGCCAGTCCTCAAACATCGTTGAGGCTGGCGGGTGTGCTATGGACCCGCGAGTCGTCTTTTGTAAAAGTGAGCAGGTCTTGTTGTTGCTTGGTTGTAACACCATATCTTGCTTTCCCGGTACCTCCATATGCACCTATAAATTCCTCAAAGATAAGCATAAGTTTTTCTTCTAGTTGATTTACTTCTTCTCCTTTGTCATGGTCTCCCTCAAATGGCGCCAGCTGGTTTTAGTGCACTGCATTTGGTTTACTATTCGGGATCTTACTTATACGGTAAATGACATCATTAATTTTTTCTTGATGTGGTACGAACCTTCCCAAGACTATTTAAGTTTGGCAGAATAACTCTTTTGCCGTTTTGGGTTATAAAGCCAGACTTGCTCGACTTCATTGAAACAACCTTCTGTGGCTTAGGTATCGTATCGTTTCTTCGGTATCGTATCGTTTCTTCATACTGTCTCTAGCAATTTGAAGATACGTTCATTCTTCTTGGTAGCTGGATCACGTTATCTTCACCGGCTATGTCTTCTCCAGGTCTGAATCCGAATTCGAACAGTAGTTTCATCCCACGAGTAAAGAGGATCTGTGCTGGCGTTTGGCCTGTAGGTCATTGAACGGGTGGCACTCGCCTTTCCTCGAACACGTGGGGTTTAGCGACTATAGCACACATCTTTTCCCTACTATGTTTTTTATATATAAAAAGGTGTAATCTAGTAAACAATAAGGAGTCTATAAGGGAATAAAATAAATAACAACTAAAACTAAGTATAAGACTATTTATTTGGGGCCAAAGAGTTTGGAAACAAACAGCCATTGCGAAGAGCAAAAAAAACTGATCCCAATGCCGTTAACCATAAGAAACCATTTTTGTTAGATATTAGTCAATGCTCTTATTCATTCGCTTTACCATTCCACCCGATGTGGATGCAACGCTGGTTTTCTTCATGTCTTGTCTGTCACAGATTCCTCGAAAGATCTGGAATTTAAAATTACTGCCTTGGTCACTGTGTATTTTCAAGTGCACTTCAAGTCGACTGATAAACTCTTTTATTAACGTCTGCAACAGATGCGGCTTATTGATTTGGAATGGTGTACTCTTCCACCCACCTTACATTCTTTGTAAAATAATCCTTATCCACCAGCATGTATTTATTACCATTCTCGGTCATGGGAAATAGTCCAGCAAAATTTAAGGCAATCCTCTTTTATGGGCTACAGACATTGTATTGTTCCATGGGAGCTTTCCTTTTCTCTTGAGACAAAGAATAACCTACTATTACATTTGAAATATTTGATTCATTTGCAATTTTTTATCGAATTTAGTGTGTTTAAGTGTTTCCTTTGTATATTTTTTAACAATTATTGAGTAAATCTGTGTTTAGTGTTTTTCTTTGTCTGTTTTATGAACATTGTTTATTAGACCTGTTTTTAATCGAATACTTCTTGTGGTATGTGCTGAATTATTTACATATTTTTATTTATTTTATTAAAGCAAAATAATTTTTTAGTGAACAGATGAAATCTAAAAGAAAGAGATGTACTTATCGCCCATATCCACATCAAACGGATTCAAATCTAGTTATATTTCATATCCAAAAGTTCCAGACAGGTACACAAAATAAATTATGAAATTTAAATTAGGAAAACTGAAAACAAATAATTTAAATTTTGATCCAGGTATGCAAGTTTAACATTACGTTAACTGTATATTATTCATTTGGGTATTTAAATAAAACAATTATATTATTATTATTATTTCTGTTTTAAATCAAATTATGTTTATATATGACAATGTCACATTTGTATATTTTATTTTTTAGGGCTGCCTTGTGGTTAAGAATCCGAACACTTGAATAATATAACCAGTGAAGAATTACACAAAAACTCCATTTGTGTGAAACATTTCCAGCCCAGTAGTTTTTCAGTTGGATCAATTTAGAAACGTTTATTTGAAATTGTACTTCCTAACAATATTCTGGCAAACACCCGCAACAGATGAAAACATTGATCGTTCTGAATGAATTTATGCCCTCAAAATATACTAATAAATCCCACGACGATTTTTCTCAGTACACCAGATATATCAAATAATATAAAAGTTGTTTTTATGCATTTTGTAAATTTAAATATTTTTTTTTTAAGATTCACCAAAACACCAGCTCATTTTAAGTGTGAACGAGAAATTGGTCTTGCCACACTCGACGATTTTGTTAATCTACCAGGTATTAATAATATTTTGAAAGTTTCTTTATCGTTTTTTAAATTTAAATATTTTGTTAGGCCCCAGCAAAACAAGTCATTTTAAGAGTGAACGAGAGATTGGTGTTGTTACTTTCCACAAGATCCAAATTGCGAAGACAACTATAGACCAATTGCAATTGTGCCAATTATTGGTAAAATATTTAAAGCCATAATAATAAGTAAATTAATTAGCTATATTAAAAACAAAAAAATATTCCTTTCTGCGCTGGTTTTAGAAAACATAAATCAACCATACAAGCAATATCGGATGTCATCGCTAATGTATTTGGGGGTTTTGATGAAGGTACAAAAAATTCAGTGACGTTGTCTGATCTCACCAAGGCTTTAGGCTGCGTAAGAGCTAAAAAACTCGAATATTATGGAGTACGAAAGAAAGAAATAAACCTGTTTTCTTCATATCTAGCCAACCGGATGCAGTACATAGCTTATAATGGATATGAATCCGAACTAGCTCCTGTTACTAGAGGAGTTCCGCAGGGCTCGGTTCTAGGCTCTATTTTATTCCTTAAGAAAATCAACGACCTGATATATCGCATCCAGTTGTCAGCGGGAAGTAAACCCAAGGTAGTTCACATTAAAAAGTTAGCACTATACCGTGGTCCAGATTCTCCCCATTGGATCCAACCAGGTTCCAGTAATCAAGTTATTCGGGGTGAATAACTAGAGAGGGAGCAATGTTACGCAGCACCCTGCGGCGTGCTGCAATCGTCATAAGTAAAGGAACAAGTAAATAAATAAAATAGAATGGTCGAGAAATGTCTCGAAATGTCAATCCTTGACAAATAAAAATCCGGATTGTTCGAGAAGGTTCTAGAAGGTTGAGGCAAGATATATAGGTCGACGACCGGACGTCAGTTTTCAACGTCATCCGTTAATGTTATCAGTTGGATAGTTATTGTAAAAGTTGAATTAAAATAAATTGAAATACCAAATACCTGCGTCACAATATTTTTAAAGGGATATAATAATATAATTATTAAGTAAAATTATTGATTTATTCTATATAGTTTAACGATTTGCAGTAGTGTATTTCGACAATATATTACAGTTATTTTAGAGTTTTCATCAAAAGCAAATTGGTGTTAATGCGGAATTATCTCACACTAATACCCAAAAGTTGTAAAGGTGATTCAAAGCACCAATATAGAATGACTATAAAGCAATTTAATTTTATTAGCTAAAATATTGTATAGAATAGTTGTATAACTGTTTATGTGACAATTTTATAGTTATCGAAAAAAACTATTATATGATTTTGCTGTAAGAATATTGTAAAAACTAATTTATATAATAATTTAGTTACAGAGAACAAAATAGTGGTATCTGCAATTTTAGTACAACAAATTAGCATTCCAGAAACAGCAATATAATATCAATAAAATATAATGGTCTTGTAAACTAAAAATTATAAAGCTACTTTGTTAGTTGGGTTTAAAGGCGAGTCTTTGCTCCAAACTTACATCTACGAGTTGTCCAAATCCATTTGGCCAATACTTGACATCATGATAGGGATCATTTGGATAGGAAACAATAGGACTTCGGTCACCATGTCGATACAGCTGAAATTAATTGATCAATTAATTCAATAATGATAAATATTAATGAGATTCTGAATTTAATATTAATATTAAGATAATGATACTAAAGGCAGAGATGCACTTACAACTGCCACCCCAATAAGTTCATCAATTTGGTCACTGTCAATAACCAAATTAAAACACTGACCATGTGAATAGGTAAAAAGGAAAATTAAAATTACTTTTAAAATAGAAATCATCACGAATGAAATTTAATTCGACAGTAATAGTGTTTTGACTAAATTTGTGAAGTGTCTGATTTTATATTAATTAATAAATCAGATAATTTATCTAAAATTTCATTTTAGATCATTTGTACCCACTTCAATACAACAAAATATTAAATAAATTTGTAATTTTTTTAATGTCCCCATAACTTACAATAAGGTATTTAAGAATTACGTGTTTATTATCTATTATAGATTATCATATAATCTGAAGTTTGTTATTGAACATTGAACAATTGCTATTTTTTGTAATATACCTTGTAATAATTCCGCTCTGTGAAGTAGCCCCCCGAAATTTAAAAATTTTAGTTTTAGAAGTGACGCGTTTCACCACCTATTGACCATGTTTGACGTCCCACTTACTTTTTATGACACCTTCATAAACCAAATATTTAAAAAAAAAAAAATAAAGGCCCGCTAGCTCCTCGTACTTAATATTTTTCAAAACTGATTAAGCCAGATTAACCAATTTTTGATCATTTTTGAATATCCATTACACTTTTTTTTATTATTTAAGGGGTAAATTATAGAAAAACAAGAGTTCTGGAACGAATTTCAACTTTTAAAAATTATCAATCATACGAAAGGCACAATTATTCCAATCAAATAGACCTTTAAATCAACATTTTGGAGGAAATACAGGAATTTTTGATATAAGTCACTTAATAGTATTTTCCCGTAATTTTAAATTTTAACGTTTATTTTCCGTAAAATAAACATTTTTGAGACATTTCGAAATACAAAATATTTTTGAAGTAGTTTTGGTCTATCTAGCTTTTTCATCTATTTTAAAATAAATTTTTGATATTTTTACCTATTTAGCGTCATTACTTAAAAAATGAATTTTAAACACTTTTTAAAATATTTCGAAATATAAAATATTTTTGGACTAGTTTTAGCCTATCTAGCTTTTTCATCTATTTTATGATAAATTTTTGTTACTTTTACCTATTTAGCGTCATTATTTAAAAATGAATTTTAAAACGTTTGTTTTCCGTAAACTAAACACTTTTTCAGATTTTACGAAATACAAAATATTGTTGGACTAGTTTAATCTGTTTTAAGATAAAATTTTGTTATTTATAACCTATTTAGCGTCATTACTTAAAATTTCAAATTTTAAAGTTTATTTTCCATAAAATAAACATTTTTTAGACATTTAGAAATACAAAATATTTTTGGACTAGTTTTGGTCTATCTAGCTTTTTCATCTGTTTTATAATAAATTTTTGATTTTTACCTATTTAGCGTCATTACTTAAAAAATGTATTTTAAAACGATTGTTTTCCGTAAAATAAACCTTTTAAAATATTTCCAAATGTAAAATATTTTTGGAATAGTTTTGGCCTATCTAGCTTTTTCAGCTGTTTTATCATAAATTTTTGTTAATTTTAACCTATTTAGCGTCATTACTTAAAAATTGAATTTTGACGATTGTTTCCGTAAAATAAACACTTTAAAATATTTCGAAATATAAAATATTTTTGGAATAGTTTTGGCCTATCTAGCTTTTTCATCTGTTTTATAATAAAATTTTGTTATTTTTAACCTATTTAGCGTCATTACTTAAAAATTGAATTTTAACGTTTATTTTCCTAAAATAAACAATTTTTGAGATTTTACGAAAAACAATATATTTTTGTACTAGTTTTGATCTATCTGGCTTTTTTATCTGTTTTATACACTGATCTGTATTATTTTACTGGATAGGATATAGGCTATATTTAACATACTAAAGAACCGTTCCACCAAGGAGACCGGAAGTGCAACAATGCTGGCCGATTTGGGCAAATTATGGTGGGTTCACAGAACTGAAATTTGGGATAATTTGACATACCTAACCTACAATTTGATTAGTTTTTCTTCTTATTCTTCTTCTATTCCTTTTGCGGGCGATGTCCTTCGGGAAAATTCACCCATGATTTAATTTTTTATGAAAGAAAATATAAAAATGGAAACGTGAAGCATATTGTGTCTTCCATGAATGAAAGTTTATTATTTATTTCATACTCTTTTTACTTTGTTTTCCACAATAAAAACATCTTATCGTAGCTTGCTGACACAATTAAATGACAAATGTGATGACAAATGGAAATAGAGGTTACGTTAAATAACATACGGTCCGCCATATTATTTGCCCAAATCGGCCAATTTTTTAGGGGGTTATATCCTATCCAGTAAAATAATACAGATCAGTGGTTTTATAATAAATTTTTGTTGTTTCACCCACTTAGCGCAATTACTTAAAATTTCAAATTTTAACGTTTATTTTCCATAAAATAAACATTTTTTGAGACATTTCGAAATACAAAATATTTTTGGACTAGTTTTGGTCTATCTAGCTTTTTCATCTGTTTTATAATAAATTTTTGATATTTTTACCTATTTAGCGTCATTACTTAAAAAATGAATTTTAAAACGATTGTTTTCCGTAAAATAAACACTTTTTAAAATATTTCCAAATGTAAAATATTTTTGGACTAGATTTGGCCTATCTAGCATTTTCTTCTATTATGATAAAATTTTGTTATTTTTACCTATTTAGCGTCATTACTTAAAAATTGATTTTTAAAACCTTTTTTTTTTGTAAACTAAACACTTTTTGAGATTTTACGAAATACAAAATATTTTTGGACTAGTTTTGATCTATCTGGCTTTTTCATCTGTTTTATGATAAATTTTTGTTAATTTTACCTATTTAGCGTCATTACTTAAAAATTGAATGTTAACGTTTATTTTCCTAAAATAAACACTTTTTGAGATATTTCAAAATATAAAATATTTTGGGACTACTTTTGGCCTATCTAGCTTTTTCATCTGTTTTATGAATTTAAAAACGTTTTAACGTTTATTTTCCATAAAATAAACATTTTTGAGACATTTCGAGATACAAAATATTTTTGGACTAGTTTTGGTCTCTCTAGCTTTTTGATCTGTTTTATATTAAATTTTTGCTATTTAGCTTCATTACTTAAAAAATGAATTTTAAAACGTTTGTTTTCCGTATACTAAACATTTTTTGAGATTTTACGAAATACAAAATATTGTTGGCTAGTTTTGGTCCATCTAGCTTTTTCATCTGTTTTATGTTACATTTTTACCTATTTAAGGGTCATTACTTAAAAAATGAATTTTAAAACGTTTGTTTTTTTGTAAACTAAACACTTTTTGAGATTTTACGAAAAACAAAATATGTTTGGACTAGTTTTGATCTATCTGGCTTTTTTATTTGTTTTATAATAAATTTCTGTTATATTTAACCAAGTTAGCGCAATTACTTAAAATTTCAAATTTTAACGTTTATTTTCCGTAAAATAAACATTTTTTGAGACATTTCGAAATACAAAATATTTTTGGACTAGTTTTGGTCCATCTGGCTTTTTTATCTGTTTTATAATAATTTTTTGTTATTTTTACCCTATTTAGCGTCATTACTTAAAAAAATGAATTTTAAAACGTTTTTTTTTTTTTTTTTCGTAAACTAATCACTTTTTGAGATTTTACGAAACACAAAATATTGTTGGACAGTTTTGGTCTATCTAGCTATTTAATCTCTTTTATGATAAAATTCTGTTATTTTTGGCCTACTTAACATATATTATTTAGCTACTTAGCCAGTTACTTAAAATTTTAAATGTTAACGTTTATTATTCGACTAGTTTTGGTCTATCTAGCTTTTTCATCTGTTTTATAATAAATTTTTGATATTTTTATCTATTTAGCGTCATCATTTAAAATATGAATTTTAAAACGATAGTTTTCCATAAAATAAACACTTTTTAAAATACTTCGAATTATAAAATATTTTGGACTAGTTTTGGCCTATCTAGCTTTTTCAGCTGTTTTATAAAAAATTTCTGTTATGTTTCACCAACTTAGCGCAATTACTTAAAATTTTAAATTTTAACGTTTATTTTCTGTAAAATATACATTTTTTGAGACATTTCGAAATACAAAATATTTTTGGACTAGTTTTGGTATATCTATCTTTTTCAATTGTTTTATAATAAATTTTTGATATTTTTACCTATTTAGCGTCATTACTTAAAAAGTGAATTTTAAACGTTTTTTTTCCGTAAACTAAACATTTTTTAAGATTTTACGAAATACAAAATATTGTTGCCTAATTTTGGTCTATCTAGCTTTTTCATCTGTTTTATAATAAATTTTTATTTTTACCTATTTAGCGTCATTACTTAAAAAGTGAATATTAAAACGTTTGTTTTTTCGTAAACTAAACACTTTTTGAGATTTTACGAAATACAAAATAATTTTTGGACTAGTTTTGATTTATCTGGCTTTTTCATCTCTTTTATGATAAATTTAAGTTATTTTTACCTATTATCATTAATTAAAAAATTAATTTTAAAACGTTTGTTTTCCGTAAACTAAACACTTTTTGGATTTTACGAAAAACAAAATATTATTGGACTAGTTTTGATCTATCTGGCTTTTTTATTTGTTTTATAATAAATTTCTGATATATTTAACCTACTTAGCGCAGTTACTTAAAATTTTAACTTTAAACGTTTATTTTCCATAAAATAAACATTTTTGAGACATTTCGATGTACAAAATATTTTTGGACTAGTTTTGGTCTCTCTAGCTTTTTGATCTGTTTTATATTAAATTTTTGTTATTTAGCTTCATTACTTAAAAAATGAATTTTAAAACGTTTGTTTTCCGTATACTAAACATTTTTTGAGATTATACGAAATACAAAATATTGTTGGCTAGTTTTGGTCCATCTAGCTTTTTCATCTGTTTTATGTTACATTTTTATTTTTACCTATTTAAGGGTCATTACTTAAAAAATTAATTTTAAAACGTTTGTTTTTTTGTAAACTAAACACTTTTTGAGATTTTACGAAAAACAAAATATTATTGGACTAGTTTTGATCTATCTGGCTTTTTTATTTGTTTTATATTAAATTTCTGTTATATTTAACCAAGTTAGCGCAATTACTTAAAATTTCAAATTTTAACGTTTATTTTCAGTAAAATAAACATTTTTTGAGACATTTCGAAATACAAAATATTTTTGGACTAGTTTTGGTCTATCTAGCTTTTTCATCTGTTTTATGATAAAATTTTATTTTTACCTATTTAGCGTCATTACTTATAAACCGAATTTTAAAACGTTTGTTAAGGGGGTGGGTTGGCTCAGTGGTTAGAGTCATAACTCTGAGTTTGGAAAGTCTAAGGATCGAAACCCACCGGTGGCAATAATTTTTATTAATTTAAAAAAAAATACTAATTCTAATGCATAGGTAGGATTCCCCACTCGACCATTCACTGTTGGGTTCTAATTTACAGTGCTGTTCCTAAAGTAGCGCTGGGAAACAGTAACAAAGCCTACACAGAACACGAGACTAATGGCCGTAGTAGTCGACGCCGATGACAACAAATAAAAAAAACGTTTGTTTTCCGTAAACTAAACACTTTCTGAGATTTTACGAAATACAACTAGTTTTGATCCATCTGGCTTTTTTATCTGTTTTATAATAATTTCTTGTTACTTTTACCCTATTTAGCGTCATTACTTAAAAAAATGAATTTTAAAACGTTTTTTTTTTTTTTTTGTAAACTAATCACTTTTTGAGATTTTACGAAACACAAAATACTGTTGGACAGTTTTGGTCTATCTAGCTATTTAATCTCTTTTATGATAAAATTCTGTTATTTTTGGCCTACTTAACATATATTATTTAGCTACTTAGCCAGTTACTTAAAATTTTAAATGTTAACGTTTATTATTCGACTAGTTTTGGTCTATCTAGCTTTTTCATCTGTTTTATAATAAATTTTTGATATTTTTATCTATTTAGCGTCATCACTTAAAATATGAATTTTAAAACGATTGTTTTCCGTAAAATAAACACTTTTTAAAATATTTCGAATTATAAACTATTTTTGGACTAGTTTTGACCTATCTAGCTTTTTCAGCTGTTTTATAAAAAATTTCTGTTATGTTTCACCAACTTAGCGCAATTACTTAAAATTTTAAATTTTAACGTTTAATTTCTGTAAAATATACATTTTTTGAGACATTTCGAAATACAAAATATTTTTGGACTAGTTTTGGTATATCTATCTTTTTCAATTGTTTTATAATAAATTTTTGATATTTTTACCTATTTAGCGTCATTACTTAAAAAGTGAATTTTAAAACGTTTTTTTTAATTCGTAAACTAAACATTTTTTGAGATTTTACGAAATACAAAATATTGTTGCCTAATTTTGGTCTATCTAGCTTTTTCATGTTTTATAATAAATTTTTATTTTTTACTATTTAGCTTCATTACTTAAAAAATTAATTTTAAAACGTTTGTTTTCCGTAAACTAAACACTTTTTGAGATTTTACGAAATACAAAATATTTTTGGACTAGTTTTGATCTATCTGGCTTTTTCATCTGTTTTATGATAAATTTTTGTTAATTTTAACCTATTTAGCGTCATTACTTAAAAATTGAATGTTAACGTTTATTTTCCTAAAATAAACACTTTTTGAGATATTTCGAAATATAAAATATTTTGGGACTACTTTTGGCCTATCTAGCTTTTTCATCTGTTTTATGAATTTAAAAACGTTTTAACGTTTATTTTCCATAAAATAAACATTTTTGAGACATTTCGAGATACAAAATATTTTTGGACTAGTTTTGGTCTCTCTAGCTTTTTGATCTGTTTTATATTAAATTTTTGCTATTTAGCTTCATTACTTAAAAAATTAATTTTAAAACGTTTGTTTTCCGTATACTAAACACTTTTTGGATTTTACGAAAAACAAAATATTATTGGACTAGTTTTGATCTATCTGGCTTTTTTATTTGTTTTATAATAAATTTCTGATATATTTAACCTACTTAGCGCAGTTACTTAAAATTTTAACTTTAAACGTTTATTTTCCATAAAATAAACATTTTTGAGACATTTCGATGTACAAAATATTTTTGGACTAGTTTTGGTCTCTCTAGCTTTTTGATCTGTTTTATATTAAATTTTTGTTATTTAGCTTCATTACTTAAAAAATGAATTTTAAAACGTTTGTTTTCCGTATACTAAACATTTTTTGAGATTTTACGAAATACAAAATATTGTTGGCTAGTTTTGGTCCATCTAGCTTCTTCATCTGTTTTATGTTACATTTTTATTTTTACCTATTTAAGGGTCATTACTTAAAAAATTAATTTTAAAACGTTTGTTTTTTTGTAAACTAAACACTTTTTGAGATTTTACGAAAAACAAAATATTATTGGACTAGTTTTGATCTATCTGGCTTTTTTATTTGTTTTATATTAAATTTCTGTTATATTTAACCAAGTTAGCGCAATTACTTAAAATTTCAAATTTTAACGTTTATTTTCAGTAAAATAAACATTTTTTGAGACATTTCGAAATACAAAATATTTTTGGACTAGTTTTGGTCTATCTAGCTTTTTCATCTGTTTTATGATAAAATTTTATTTTTACCTATTTAGCGTCATTACTTATAAACCGAATTTTAAAACGTTTGTTAAGGGGGTGGGTTGGCTCAGTGGTTAGAGTCATAACTCTGAGTTTGGAAAGTCTAAGGATCGAAACCCACCGGTGGCAATAATTTTTATTAATTTAAAAAAAAATACTAATTCTAATGCATAGATAGGATTCCCCACTCGACCATTCACTGTTGGGTTCTAATTTACAGTGCTGTTCCTAAAGTAGCGCTGGGAAACAGTAACAAAGCCTACACAGAACACGAGACTAATGGCCGTAGTAGTCGACGCCGATGACAACAAATAAAAAAAACGTTTGTTTTCCGTAAACTAAACACTTTCTGAGATTTTACGAAATACAACTAGTTTTGATCCATCTGGCTTTTTTATCTGTTTTATAATAATTTTTTGTTATTTTTACCCTATTTAGCGTCATTACTTAAAAAAATGAATTTTAAAACGTTTTTTTTTTTTTTTGTAAACTAATCACTTTTTGAGATTTTACGAAACACAAAATACTGTTGGACAGTTTTGGTCTATCTAGCTATTTAATCTCTTTTATGATAAAATTCTGTTATTTTTGGCCTACTTAACATATATTATTTAGCTACTTAGCCAGTTACTTAAAATTTAAATGTTAACGTTTATTATTCGACTAGTTTTGGTCTATCTAGCTTTTTCATCTGTTTTATAATAAATTTTTGATATTTTTATCTATTTAGCGTCATCACTTAAAATATGAATTTTAAAACGATTGTTTTCCGTAAACTAAACACTTTTTGGATTTTACGAAAACAAAAATATTATTGGACTAGTTTTGATCTATCTGGCTTTTTTATTTGTTTTATAATAAATTTCTGATATATTTAACCTACTTAGCGCAGTTACTTAAAATTTTAACTTTTAACGTTTATTTTCCATAAAATAAACATTTTTGAGACATTTCGAGATACAAAATATTTTTGGACTTTTGGTCTCTCTAGCTTTTTGATCTGTTTTATATTAAATTTTTGCTATTTAGCTTCATTACTTAAAAAATGAATTTTAAAACGTTTGTTTTCCGTATACTAAACATTTTTTGAGATTTTACGAATTACAAAATATTGTTGGTTAGATTTGGTGCATCTAGCTTTTTCATCTGTTTTATGTTACATTTTTATTTTTACCTATTTAAGGGTCATTACTTAAAAAATGAATTTTAAAACGTTTGTTTTTTTGTAAACTAAACACTTTTTGAGATTTTACGAAGAACAAAATATTATTGGACTAGTTTTGATCTATCTGGCTTTTTTATTTGTTTTGTATTAAATTTCTGTTTTATTTAACCTAGTTAGCGCAATTACTTAAAATTTCAAATTTTAACGTTTATTTTCAGTAAAATAAACATTTTTTGAGACATTTCGAAATACAAAATATTTTTGGACTAGTTTTGGTCTATCTAGCTTTTTCATCTGTTTTATGATAAAATTTTATTTTTACCTATTTAGCGTCATTACTTATAAACCGAATTTTAAAACGTTTGTTAAGGGGGTGGGTTGGCTCAGTGGTTAGAGTCATAACTCTGAATTTGGAAGGTCTAAGGATCGAAACCCACCGGTGGCAGGAATTTTTATTTAATTAAAAAAAAAATACTAATTCTAATGCATAGGTAGGATTCCCCACTCGACCATTCACTATTGGGTTCTAATTTACAGTGCTGTTCCTAAAGTAGCGCTGGGAAACAGTAACAAAGCCTACACAGAACACGAGGCTAATGGCCGTAGTAGTCGACGCCGATGACAACAAATAAAAAAAACGTTTGTTTTCCGTAAACTAAACACTTTCTGAGATTTTACGAAATACAACTAGTTTTGATCCATCTGGCTTTTTTATCTGTTTTATAATAATTTTTTGTTATTTTTACCCTATTTAGCGTCATTACTTAAAAAAATGAATTTTAAAACGTTTTTTTTTTTTTTGTAAACTAATCACTTTTTGAGATTTTACGAAACACAAAATACTGTTGGACAGTTTTGGTCTATCTAGCTATTTAATCTCTTTTATGATAAAATTCTGTTATTTTTGGCCTACTTAACATATATTATTTAGCTACTTAGCCAGTTACTTAAAATTTTAAATGTTAACGTTTATTATTCGACTAGTTTTGGTCTATCTAGCTTTTTCATCTGTTTTATAATAAATTTTTGATATTTTTATCTATTTAGCGTCATCACTTAAAATATGAATTTTAAAACGATTGTTTTCCGTAAAATAAACACTTTTTAAAATATTTCGAATTATAAACTATTTTTGGACTAGTTTTGACCTATCTAGCTTTTTCAGCTGTTTTATAAAAAATTTCTGTTATGTTTCACCAACTTAGCGCAATTACTTAAAATTTTAAATTTTAACGTTTAATTTCTGTAAAATATACATTTTTTGAGACATTTCGAAATACAAAATATTTTTGGACTAGTTTTGGTATATATCTATCTTTTTCAATTGTTTTATAATAAATTTTTGATATTTTTACCTATTTAGCGTCATTACTTAAAAAGTGAATTTTAAAACGTTTTTTTTAATTCGTAAACTAAACATTTTTTGAGATTTTACGAAATACAAAATATTGTTGCCTAATTTTGGTCTATCTAGCTTTTTCATGTTTTATAATAAATTTTTATTTTTTACTATTTAGCTTCATTACTTAAAAAATTAATTTTAAAACGTTTGTTTTCCGTAAACTAAACACTTTTTGAGATTTTACGAAATACAAAATATTTTTGGACTAGTTTTGATCTATCTGGCTTTTTCATCTGTTTTATGATAAATTTTTGTTAATTTTAACCTATTTAGCGTCATTACTTAAAAATTGAATGTTAACGTTTATTTTCCTAAAATAAACACTTTTTGAGATATTTCGAAATATAAAATATTTTGGGACTACTTTTGGCCTATCTAGCTTTTTCATCTGTTTTATGAATTTAAAAACGTTTTAACGTTTATTTTCCATAAAATAAACATTTTTGAGACATTTCGAGATACAAAATATTTTTGGACTAGTTTTGGTCTCTCTAGCTTTTTGATCTGTTTTATATTAAATTTTTGCTATTTAGCTTCATTACTTAAAAAATTAATTTTAAAACGTTTGTTTTCCGTATACTAAACACTTTTTGGATTTTACGAAAAACAAAATATTATTGGACTAGTTTTGATCTATCTGGCTTTTTTATTTGTTTTATAATAAATTTCTGATATATTTAACCTACTTAGCGCAGTTACTTAAAATTTTAACTTTAAACGTTTATTTTCCATAAAATAAACATTTTTGAGACATTTCGATGTACAAAATATTTTTGGACTAGTTTTGGTCTCTCTAGCTTTTTGATCTGTTTTATATTAAATTTTTGTTATTTAGCTTCATTACTTAAAAAATGAATTTTAAAACGTTTGTTTTCCGTATACTAAACATTTTTTGAGATTTTACGAAATACAAAATATTGTTGGCTAGTTTTGGTCCATCTAGCTTCTTCATCTGTTTTATGTTACATTTTTATTTTTACCTATTTAAGGGTCATTACTTAAAAAATTAATTTTAAAACGTTTGTTTTTTTGTAAACTAAACACTTTTTGAGATTTTACGAAAAACAAAATATTATTGGACTAGTTTTGATCTATCTGGCTTTTTTATTTGTTTTATATTAAATTTCTGTTATATTTAACCAAGTTAGCGCAATTACTTAAAATTTCAAATTTTAACGTTTATTTTCAGTAAAATAAACATTTTTTGAGACATTTCGAAATACAAAATATTTTTGGACTAGTTTTGGTCTATCTAGCTTTTTCATCTGTTTTATGATAAAATTTTATTTTTACCTATTTAGCGTCATTACTTATAAACCGAATTTTAAAACGTTTGTTAAGGGGGTGGGTTGGCTCAGTGGTTAGAGTCATAACTCTGAGTTTGGAAAGTCTAAGGATCGAAACCCACCGGTGGCAATAATTTTTATTAATTTAAAAAAAAATACTAATTCTAATGCATAGATAGGATTCCCCACTCGACCATTCACTGTTGGGTTCTAATTTACAGTGCTGTTCCTAAAGTAGCGCTGGGAAACAGTAACAAAGCCTACACAGAACACGAGACTAATGGCCGTAGTAGTCGACGCCGATGACAACAAATAAAAAAAACGTTTGTTTTCCGTAAACTAAACACTTTCTGAGATTTTACGAAATACAACTAGTTTTGATCCATCTGGCTTTTTTATCTGTTTTATAATAATTTTTTGTTATTTTTACCCTATTTAGCGTCATTACTTAAAAAAATGAATTTTAAAACGTTTTTTTTTTTTTTGTAAACTAATCACTTTTTGAGATTTTACGAAACACAAAATACTGTTGGACAGTTTTGGTCTATCTAGCTATTTAATCTCTTTTATGATAAAATTCTGTTATTTTTGGCCTACTTAACATATATTATTTAGCTACTTAGCCAGTTACTTAAAATTTTAAATGTTAACGTTTATTATTCGACTAGTTTTGGTCTATCTAGCTTTTTCATCTGTTTTATAATAAATTTTTGATATTTTTATCTATTTAGCGTCATCACTTAAAATATGAATTTTAAAACGATTGTTTTCCGTAAACTAAACACTTTTTGGATTTTACGAAAACAAAAATATTATTGGACTAGTTTTGATCTATCTGGCTTTTTTATTTGTTTTATAATAAATTTCTGATATATTTAACCTACTTAGCGCAGTTACTTAAAATTTTAACTTTTAACGTTTATTTTCCATAAAATAAACATTTTTGAGACATTTCGAGATACAAAATATTTTTGGACTTTTGGTCTCTCTAGCTTTTTGATCTGTTTTATATTAAATTTTTGCTATTTAGCTTCATTACTTAAAAAATGAATTTTAAAACGTTTGTTTTCCGTATACTAAACATTTTTTGAGATTTTACGAATTACAAAATATTGTTGGTTAGATTTGGTGCATCTAGCTTTTTCATCTGTTTTATGTTACATTTTTATTTTTACCTATTTAAGGGTCATTACTTAAAAAATGAATTTTAAAACGTTTGTTTTTTTGTAAACTAAACACTTTTTGAGATTTTACGAAGAACAAAATATTATTGGACTAGTTTTGATCTATCTGGCTTTTTTATTTGTTTTGTATTAAATTTCTGTTTTATTTAACCTAGTTAGCGCAATTACTTAAAATTTCAAATTTTAACGTTTATTTTCAGTAAAATAAACATTTTTTGAGACATTTCGAAATACAAAATATTTTTGGACTAGTTTTGGTCTATCTAGCTTTTTCATCTGTTTTATGATAAAATTTTATTTTTACCTATTTAGCGTCATTACTTATAAACCGAATTTTAAAACGTTTGTTAAGGGGGTGGGTTGGCTCAGTGGTTAGAGTCATAACTCTGAATTTGGAAGGTCTAAGGATCGAAACCCACCGGTGGCAGGAATTTTTATTTAATTAAAAAAAAAATACTAATTCTAATGCATAGGTAGGATTCCCCACTCGACCATTCACTATTGGGTTCTAATTTACAGTGCTGTTCCTAAAGTAGCGCTGGGAAACAGTAACAAAGCCTACACAGAACACGAGGCTAATGGCCGTAGTAGTCGACGCCGATGACAACAAATAAAAAAAACGTTTGTTTTCCGTAAACTAAACACTTTCTGAGATTTTACGAAATACAACTAGTTTTGATCCATCTGGCTTTTTTATCTGTTTTATAATAATTTTTTGTTATTTTTACCCTATTTAGCGTCATTACTTAAAAAAATGAATTTTAAAACGTTTTTTTTTTTTTTGTAAACTAATCACTTTTTGAGATTTTACGAAACACAAAATACTGTTGGACAGTTTTGGTCTATCTAGCTATTTAATCTCTTTTATGATAAAATTCTGTTATTTTTGGCCTACTTAACATATATTATTTAGCTACTTAGCCAGTTACTTAAAATTTTAAATGTTAACGTTTATTATTCGACTAGTTTTGGTCTATCTAGCTTTTTCATCTGTTTTATAATAAATTTTTGATATTTTTATCTATTTAGCGTCATCACTTAAAATATGAATTTTAAAACGATTGTTTTCCGTAAACTAAACACTTTTTGGATTTTACGAAAACAAAAATATTATTGGACTAGTTTTGATCTATCTGGCTTTTTTATTTGTTTTATAATAAATTTCTGATATATTTAACCTACTTAGCGCAGTTACTTAAAATTTTAACTTTTAACGTTTATTTTCCATAAAATAAACATTTTTGAGACATTTCGAGATACAAAATATTTTTGGACTTTTGGTCTCTCTAGCTTTTTGATCTGTTTTATATTAAATTTTTGCTATTTAGCTTCATTACTTAAAAAATGAATTTTAAAACGTTTGTTTTCCGTATACTAAACATTTTTTGAGATTTTACGAATTACAAAATATTGTTGGTTAGATTTGGTGCATCTAGCTTTTTCATCTGTTTTATGTTACATTTTTATTTTTAC
Organism: Psylliodes chrysocephalus; assembly: GCA_927349885.1. NCBI lineage: Eukaryota > Metazoa > Arthropoda > Insecta > Coleoptera > Chrysomelidae > Psylliodes > Psylliodes chrysocephalus. The sequence goes on along the minus strand of OV651829.1, from coordinate 1,963,935 downwards.
CTATTTAAGGGTCATTACTTAAAAAATGAATTTTAAAACGTTTGTTTTTTTGTAAACTAAACACTTTTTGAGATTTTACGAAGAACAAAATATTATTGGACTAGTTTTGATCTATCTGGCTTTTTTATTTGTTTTGTATTAAATTTCTGTTTTATTTAACCTAGTTAGCGCAATTACTTAAAATTTCAAATTTTAACGTTTATTTTCAGTAAAATAAACATTTTTTGAGACATTTCGAAATACAAAATATTTTTGGACTAGTTTTGGTCTATCTAGCTTTTTCATCTGTTTTATGATAAAATTTTATTTTTACCTATTTAGCGTCATTACTTATAAACCGAATTTTAAAACGTTTGTTAAGGGGGTGGGTTGGCTCAGTGGTTAGAGTCATAACTCTGAATTTGGAAGGTCTAAGGATCGAAACCCACCGGTGGCAGGAATTTTTATTTAATTAAAAAAAAAATACTAATTCTAATGCATAGGTAGGATTCCCCACTCGACCATTCACTATTGGGTTCTAATTTACAGTGCTGTTCCTAAAGTAGCGCTGGGAAACAGTAACAAAGCCTACACAGAACACGAGGCTAATGGCCGTAGTAGTCGACGCCGATGACAACAAATAAAAAAAACGTTTGTTTTCCGTAAACTAAACACTTTCTGAGATTTTACGAAATACAACTAGTTTTGATCCATCTGGCTTTTTTATCTGTTTTATAATAATTTTTTGTTATTTTTACCCTATTTAGCGTCATTACTTAAAAAAATGAATTTTAAAACGTTTTTTTTTTTTTTTGTAAACTAATCACTTTTTGAGATTTTACGAAACACAAAATACTGTTGGACAGTTTTGGTCTATCTAGCTATTTAATCTCTTTTATGATAAAATTCTGTTATTTTTGGCCTACTTAACATATATTATTTAGCTACTTAGCCAGTTACTTAAAATTTTAAATGTTAACGTTTATTATTCGACTAGTTTTGGTCTATCTAGCTTTTTCATCTGTTTTATAATAAATTTTTGATATTTTTATCTATTTAGCGTCATCACTTAAAATATGAATTTTAAAACGATTGTTTTCCGTAAAATAAACACTTTTTAAAATATTTCGAATTATAAACTATTTTTGGACTAGTTTTGACCTATCTAGCTTTTTCAGCTGTTTTATAAAAAATTTCTGTTATGTTTCACCAACTTAGCGCAATTACTTAAAATTTTAAATTTTAACGTTTAATTTCTGTAAAATATACATTTTTTGAGACATTTCGAAATACAAAATATTTTTGGACTAGTTTTGGTATATATCTATCTTTTTCAATTGTTTTATAATAAATTTTTGATATTTTTACCTATTTAGCGTCATTACTTAAAAAGTGAATTTTAAAACGTTTTTTTTAATTCGTAAACTAAACATTTTTTGAGATTTTACGAAATACAAAATATTGTTGCCTAATTTTGGTCTATCTAGCTTTTTCATGTTTTATAATAAATTTTTATTTTTACCTATTTAGCTTCATTACTTAAAAAATTAATTTTAAAACGTTTGTTTTCCGTAAACTAAACACTTTTTGAGATTTTACGAAATACAAAATATTTTTGGACTAGTTTTGATCTATCTGGCTTTTTCATCTGTTTTATGATAAATTTTTGTTAATTTTAACCTATTTAGCGTCATTACTTAAAAATTGAATGTTAACGTTTATTTTCCTAAAATAAACACTTTTTGAGATATTTCGAAATATAAAATATTTTGGGACTACTTTTGGCCTATCTAGCTTTTTCATCTGTTTTATGAATTTAAAAACGTTTTAACGTTTATTTTCCATAAAATAAACATTTTTGTGAAATTTCGATATAGAACATATTTTTGGATTAGGTTTGGTCTCTCTAGCTTTTTTACCTGTTTTATAATAAATTTTTGCTATTTAGCGTCACTACTTAAAAAATGAATTCTGAAACGTTTGTTTTACGTATACTAAACACTTTTTGGATTTTACGAAATACAAAATATTATTGGACTAGTTTTGATCTATCTGGCTTTTTTATTTGTTTTATAATAAATTTCTGATATATTTAACCTACTTAGCGCAGTTACTTAAAATTTTAACTTTTAACGTTTATTTTCCATAAAATAAACATTTTTGTGAAATTTCGAGATACAAAATATTTTTGGACTTTTGGTCTCTCTAGCTTTTTGATCTGTTTTATATTAAATTTTTGCTATTTAGCTTCATTACTTAAAAAATAAATTTTAAAACGTTTGTTTTCCGTATACTAAACATTTTTTGAGATTTTACGAATTACAAAATATTGTTGGTTAGATTTGGTGCATCTAGCTTTTTCATCTGTTTTATGTTACATTTTTATTTTTACCTATTTAAGGGTCATTACTTAAAAAATGAATTTTAAAACGTTTGTTTTTTTGTAAACTAAACACGTTTTGAGATTTTACGAAGAACAAAATATTATTGGACTAGTTTTGATCTATCTGGCTTTTTTATTTGTTTTATATTAAATTTCTGTTTTATTTAACCTAGTTAGCGCAATTACTTAAAATTTCAAATTTTAACGTTTATTTTCAGTAAAATAAACATTTTTTGAGACATTTCGAAATACAAAATATTTTTGGACTAGTTTTGGTCTATCTAGCTTTTTCATCTGTTTTATGATAAAATTTTATTTTTACCTATTTAGCGTCATTACTTATAAACCGAATTTTAAAACGTTTGTTAAGGGGGTGGGTTGGCTCAGTGGTTAGAGTCATAACTCTGAATTTGGAAGGTCTAAGGATCGAAACCCACCGGTGGCAGGAATTTTTATTTAATTAAAAAAAAAATACTAATTCTAATGCATAGGTAGGATTCCCCACTCGACCATTCACTATTGGGTTCTAATTTACAGTGCTGTTCCTAAAGTAGCGCTGGGAAACAGTAACAAAGCCTACACAGAACACGAGGCTAATGGCCGTAGTAGTCGACGCCGATGACAACAAATAAAAAAAACGTTTGTTTTCCGTAAACTAAACACTTTCTGAGATTTTACGAAATACAAAATATTTTTTGGACTAGTTTTGATCCATCTCTCTTTTTATCTGTTTTATGATAATTTTTTGTTATTTTTACCCTATTTAGCGTCATTACTTAAATAAAATGAATTTTAAAACGTTTTTTTTTCGTAAACTAATCACTTTTTGAGAGTTTACGAAACACAAAATATTGTTGGACAGTTTTGGTCTATTTAGCTATTTAATCTGTTTTATGATAAAATTCTGTTATTTTTGGCCTACTTAACATATATTATTTAGCTACTTAGCCAGTTACTTAAAATTTTAAATTTTAACGTTTATTATTCGACTAGTTTTGGTCTATCTAGCTTTTTCATCTGTTTTATAATAAATTTTTAATAGTTTTATCTATTTAACGTCATCACTTAAAATATGAATTTTAAAACGATTGTTTTCCGTAAAATAAACACTTTTTAAAATATTTCGAAATATAAAATATTTTTTCAATTGTTTTATGATAAATTTTTGATATTTTTACCTATTTAGCGTCATTACTTAAAAAGTGAATTTTAAAACGTTTCTTTTTTTCGTAAACTAAACAGTTTTTGAAATTTTACGAAATACAAAATATTGTTGCCTAATTTTGGTCTATCTAGCTTTTTCATCTGTTTTATAATAAATTTTTATTTTTACCTATTTAGCTTCATTACTTAAAAAATTAATTTTAAAACGTTTGTTTTTCGTAAACTAAACACTTTTGAGATTTTACGAAATACAAAATATTTTTTGGACTAGTTCTGATCCATCTGGCTTTTTTTATCTGTTTTATGATAAATTTAAGTTAGTTTTACCTATTTAAAGTCATTAATTAAAAAATTAATTGTAAAACGTTTGTTTTCTTATCCGGCTTTTTTATTTGTGTTATAATAAATTTCTGTTATGTTTTACCTACTTAGCGCAATTACTTAAAATTTTAACGTTTATTTTCCGTAAAATACACATTTTTTTGTGACATTTCGAAATACAAAATATTTTTGGATTAGTTTTGCTCTATCTAGCTCTTTCATCTATTTTATAATAAATTTTTGATATTTTTACCTATTTAGCGTCATTACTTAAAAAATGAATTTTAAACGTTTGTTTTCCGTAAAACAGATAAAAAAGCCAGATGCATCAAAACTAGTCCAAAAATATTTTGTATTTCGTAAAATCTCAAAAAGTGTTTAGTTTACGGAAAACAAACGTTTTAAAATTAATTTTTTAAGTAATGACGCTAAATAGTTTATAAATAACAGAATTTTATCTTAAAACAGATTAAACTAGTCCAACAATATTTTGTATTTCGTAATATCTCAAAAAGTGTTTAGTTTACGGAAAACAAACGTTTTAAATTTTTTTTTAAGTAATGACGCTATATAGGTAAACATAACAAAAATTTATAATAAAACAGATAAAAAAGCCAGATGGATCAAAACTAGTCCAAAAAATAATTTGTATTTCGTAAAATCTCAAGAAGTGTTTATTTTACGAAAAACAAACGTTTGTGTGTGTGTGTGTGTGTGTGTGTGTGTGTGTGTGTGTGTGTGTGTGTGTGTGTGTGTGTGTGTGTGTGTGTGTGTGTGTGTGTGTGTGTGTGTGTGTGTGTGTGTGTGTGTGTGTGTGTGTGTGTGTGTGTGTGTGTGTGTGTGTGTGTGTGTGTGTGTGTGTGTGTGTGTGTGTGTGTGTGTGTGTGTGTGTGTGTGTGTGTGTGTGTGTGTGTGTGTGTGTGTGTGTGTGTGTGTGTGTGTGTGTGTGTGTGTGTGTGTGTGTGTGTGTGTGTGTGTGTGTGTGTGTGTGTGTGTGTGTGTGTGTGTGTGTGTGTGTGTGTGTGTGTGTGTGTGTGTGTGTGTGTGTGTGTGTGTGTGTGTGTGTGTGTGTGTGTGTGTGTGTGTGTGTGTGTGTGTGTGTGTGTGTGTGTGTGTGTGTGTGTGTGTGTGTGTGTGTGTGTGTGTGTGTGTGTGTGTGTGTGTGTGTGTGTGTGTGTGTGTTTGTGTGTGTATGTGTGTGTGTGTGTGTGTGTGTGTGTGTGTGTGTGAGTGTGAGTGTGTGTGTATGTGTGTGTGTGTAAGAGATAGAGAGAATGGCATTAGACTAAGTCTGTTTGCCACAAAATGAGGAATATATATACAAAAACTTTATTAAAATGATTTTTAACACCAAATAATATTAGTAGGTTAATTGATGATAGGAACTTAGTGAGATATGTATAAATTGATTTATTTTCAAGAGCAAGTAGGTACGTAATATTATAGGGCGGGAATATATTTATATTAATGAGCATTTTATACAATTGGATAATTGAATTATAATTGTTTGAACAATTGAAAAAAATATGATTAAGATCTGCAGTGGAGGAACTATTACATGTACATATAGGGGAATCAAGTAGGCCAATTTTAAAAAGATGGGCAGGGAAGCGCCCATGGTTAAATTTCAACCTTGTAATGTTCCCAGACTGGAATTTATTTAATCCAAATATATCAATATGCGGAATTACTCTAGGCAATTCTTTATGGATAGTAAAATAGTGATTATTAGAGTTGAAGCTGTATTTTTTGTAATTTGCTTCCCAGTTTTTTCTTATTTGTTTTTTATTTGTATTTACTAAATCTAGATAAACTGGCAACTCCGTCAACGATTCCTTATCGCATGCCTTTTTTGCTTCTAAATCTACACATTCTTTGCCGACTATACCAACATGGCCTTTTGCACATATACAAGTTATATCTTTATTTGAAACTTTCAGGGTGTAAAGTCTGTTTTTTATGAGATTTAAGAGAGAATTTTGGTAATATTTATATGCAATAGTAAAAATTACCTGTAAACAGGATTTAATTCGCACCAGTATAATGCTCGTTCTATTGCAAAACATTCTGCTGTAAATATAGAGCAAAAATCCGGAAGACGATGATGTTCGACGTAATTCGACGAAGGAACGAAAAAAACACATCCTGTACTTCCTTGCCTTCTTGATCCATCTGCAAATATTTTAGTTAACCTACCACCTAATCTATTAAAAATTGAGTTTAATATAGTATTGTTTAAGGATGGTAGTTCAACAAATAACGGGTAGATGATGGCGGGTTTTAAAATGACACTTTGGTAGTTATATTGATAAACGGGGTATTTCGGATAAACAGACATAAAGTTATTGAATTGACTTGTGTCGGCAAAAGCATCTGCTAATGGAGGAGTGTTTTTTTTTCTCCAATAGGTGTTTGTTAAATTTTCTACATTTACTATTGATACCTTATTAGTTAAAAATGTATTAAATGATCTATATTTCAGGATCTGTTTACTAGACAGATATTTTCTACGTAAACTTAAAGGAGGTTCCTGTGATTCTGCCAAAACTGCATGGTTTGGTGAGGACTGCATGGCTCCAAGACATATTTTAAGAGCTTTATATTGAATACGATCAATAACTAGTAAGTTACTATTAGAAGAAGAAGCGTATAAGGTACACCCATAATCTAAGATCGATCGAATGTAGGATCTGTAAAAAATCAGAGATATGCTAGGATCTGCACCATATTTACGCTTAGACACATATTTAAGAATATTAATTCCTTTTTCACATCTCTGCTTTACGTATTTAATATGATGAGTCCATAAAAGTTTTCTGTCAACTATGACCCCTAAATATTTATAATGTTCGACAACAGGAAAAACATGATCACCTATGGTTAATGATTCGTCTAGCCTCAGTCTGTGTCTTGTGAAACATATCAGTGCTGACTTTTCAGGAGACATGTTAAATCCTAATTCAAACAACCACTTTTTAAAATTTAGTACAACTTTTTTCATGTCTTTTAGGCAACGATCAAAAGTATTATGGGGTAACATATATACAAATATCATCCGCGTATTGTATGACATTTACAGAATCCTCAAATAAACGATGCACTTCTGCGGAGTATATGTTAAATAATAAAGGACTTAAAATTGATCCTTGTGGAATGCCTTCAGAAACAGATTTAGGACCATGCAATACATTTTCCTGGTCTTTAATGTAAATTTTTCTGTTCCAAAATAAATTAATTATATTAGCAGATATTTTTGATCCTATACCCAAGTCACGCATCTTATTGTACAAAATATTTAAATTGACCACCTCGTAAGCCCCTTGTAAATCAACAAAGAGACAAAGCATGTATCCGTTATTTGAAGAGCAAATTTGAATATCTGAAACTAAATGCGTAATGGCATCTACTGTTCCAAGTCCTCGGCGAAAACCATACTGGGATTTGGGTAGTAGAGATTTGTTTTCTATAAAGAATTCTAGCCTGAGTTTTATTAGTCTTTTAAAGGTTTTTGTTACACATGATAAAAGTGAAATGGGACGATAAGAAGAAGGAAGTTCAGGATCGCGTTGATGTTTGAGTACTAATCTAATTACAATATCTTTTAATTTACTAGAATAATCTTGTTTAAGCCACCAATTGTTAAATATTTTTAGTAAAAATTGCTTAGCTATAAGCGGTAGATTAAATAAGATTTTGTATGTAAAGCTGTCTAAACCTGGTGCTATACTTTTGGAGTTTTTTAAAACTTAGTTCAGTTCCGAAAGGGAGAAACTCTCAGACAACTGATCTTTTTTAGAATTAAATATATAACGATTAATAGGATTAAAATCCGATGCTGTCGGAGGAGCCAATTTATCTAAAAATTTTTCTATTATTTCTTTGGAAATCGGATTTATTTTTGGTTGATAATATTTATTATTAATTTTTTTTAACGAACACCAAATGTCTTTTAAAGGAATGTTTTTATTTAAACTATTTAAAAAATTTATCCAACTAGATCGTTGTTTCTGTCTAAATATTTGCCGCAATATTTTGATAAGATAAATAATTCTGAAAATTGGAAAAATTTTTATAGGTTAGTAAAGCCGTTTTTCGTTTATTCACCCAGTCAGTGCATTCCTGATCCCACCAACATGCTTTAGGAGTTGACGGTAGAAAGGGTTTTTTAATTGGCATAGAGGCAGCTGACGAAATAGAGTTAAATAGAAAATCAATTCAAATAAATTCCAGTCTGCGCGCAAGTCGTTCCATTTAGTTGAGGGAGAGATATGGAAAGATGAGAGATTAACTTGCAATTCTAACTTAATTGGAAAATGATCTGATCCCATAGAATCGGTTAGTACTTGCCAGTTGACTGAGTCGGCCATATGAGGAGATGTTATTGTAAGGTCAACTGCAGAATTACAGCCATTGGGAGAAATTCTGGTAGGAGAACCATCGTTAAGGGTAATTAGGTCCAAATTATCTAAAGCCTCTATTAAAGTTTTTCCATTAGAATCTTCTGTAATCTGGCTCCAAGAGCCGTGATGAGCATTATAGTCACCACAAAAAAGACAAGAAGTGGGGAACTGTTCGAAGAGATTTATATAATCGTTTCTATTAATTTTAACATCTGGAGGCCTATATATTGATACCAGAGAAATGTTTAATGAATCAATGACAATTGCACATACTTCCAATTTATTATTAAAATTCTGTGTTAAAACAATTTCACGGAATGCTATACCTTTTGCAACGAATATACCTACTACCCGTATCCGTCTGCTCTAGGTTTAAGAATTGACTTAAAACCTTTTAAGTAAAATTTATTTTGTGGTTTAACACACACCTGTGAAATAAGTAACTACTATATCATATGAGTTTGTATTGAGAAAATTTAACAAACTACCTTTTTTTACAATTGAGCGACTATTCCATTGTAAGATGTTAAGCTTCTCTTTAATCGTATTCATCATCCATACTTTCGTCATCCACGGGAATTTTGTTAAATATAGGATCAAAACAATTATTTAATTGGTCTAAAATTTTTCTATCATATAAAGACTAAGGATTATTAGCAACCTGTTTAACCAAATTAAAAAAATAATTGATGATTTTTTCCTTATGAGCCAAAAAATCTTCTCTGTAGGGATTTGGTAATATCGAGGAACGCCGCGGTTCTGAATGCTCTTTTGGGAAGACTGGAGGTTTATCTAAAATTTGAGTGGGTGGGGAGGCACACTTACGCTTTTTTGATTGAGTTGGTTTTTGCGAAGAAGACAGGCGTTCTAACTGATTTTGGTTTTGTCAAAGTAACAATATTTAAATTTCTGGGAGTAGGAAGGGTGGGAAAATTTATCTCATTGTTCAGAATGGAAAAACGGTTATTTGTAACCACTTTAGAATATGAGGGGTTATTGTGCAAGATTTCCGCTTCTTTAAAAGAAACATTTTCTTGAGACATAATTTTTTTTATGTTATGTTGCTTACTGTAAATAGGACATTTTTTAGAAATAGAAGGGTGATCGTCACTGCCGCAATGAACGCAATACATTTGTGATGTCTCACATTCCGAATCAGGTGAATGCTCGAGACTGCATTTCGGGCATCTAGGTTTTCCCTTGCATTGACGATTAGTGTGACCGTAACGCAGGCATTTAAAACACTGTACTACTGGAAATATGTAAGGTTCGACGAGAAAACTTGTTAGGTTAATTTTTACCTTATCCGGTAGTCTGTTTCCTAAGAAAGTTAGAGAAACTATTTGTCTGTTAATATATTTTATTTCTTCTGTATACGGAATTTAATTTGAAATTAGGTTTACTATTACTGTAAAATAGAAACACAATTCACGGTCGTAATAAAATTAATTAATTAATAAAATAGAAACAAAGTTTCTATTTCCTAATAACCAAAACTAATTTCCAATGTTTCTAAATAAAATCAAAACTAAATAATTTATCTGTAAATCAAAATATTTTTAACGAAAATCTGAAATCAATTATTATTTCTATTAAATAAAATCGAAAACGGAATAATTATTTCAAATGAAACCGGTATTCGAACGTTTTAACTCAAGAACCGTCGACAAAAAAAAAATGTAAACAAATTCGGTGTACCTAACTACGGACTCGGCGATAATTTTCAGCGGCGTATATCGGAGCAAAAGCAGCAGATGCTAGTCGAATCAGTAAAGTCAATTGAATGAATTTTCATACCGAATTCTGAATTCCAGTCTCTATGCCCAAGCAGGCTAGCTCAGGGGGGCTTATAACATATGCGCGTTATATCAACAGGTTAGTGCGCAACACATCCGCGCATATCAGTCCGTTTTACAATAATAAAATGATATTTAAATTTAAAGTACACTGAATAATTGAATAATTCAAATATATTTCGCTTAATAACAAAAGTAATACACGGTAAGTATTGTTTTAAAATTATATATTTATATAAATACTACAATTATTTGAAAAACATGAATTAATCAATTATTTGTACAATGTAAATCTGACTTTGGGATTGTCACCCGTTCGAACCGATACAATAACAAAACTGAACAAAACAATATATTTATGGTTGCTGAATAAAACGTGGTAAGTACTTTTACTTTTATTTAATTTTAGTTTTAGTTAAACATATTAAATTTAAAATTAAGCAAAGATATTTTGATGTTTTAACATGTGTTTAGCAGGTCCTGTTCGTAATAAATTCATAATATCTAATTGTAATAGCGTTGTTTGTATAAAGTTAAATAATACAATTTACTGTCCAATTTATGCTGTACATTTTAAGAACACATTTTTTTTATTTCCTTCCGATATTAAGCAAGGAACTAAATGATGCCGCATAAACTTCATCATTCGACTTGCGAAAAACCATTTATAGGTTACAAGACTGTAAATTGGCTTTACCTTTGGTACCCTTGAAAGCTAAATTAACAGTAAAGAGTAATATAAAGTAATATTGTTATCATACCGTCAAACAAATTACCAGTGAAAAGAAAGTTACATTCGATTAAAATTTCATCCAATGAAATATAATTATTACCTAAAAAACAATAATTAGCTCTTGGATTTTTAAATCAATCCAGTGAATGGTTAGCTCCAAGGGAGAAAAAACTCTATTTTATAATTAGAAAACAGCAAAGTAAAATTTGCGAATCAAAGAAGGACCTCAAAGCTTGATCCCGCAGACATCTGTTTTTTTAAAAGTACTACATCTAATTAAAAGATGAAGGGACTACCATTATTAATTATAAAATATTATAATGAAAGTATAAAACTGTGACAATGTCTAAAAGAAAAAAGAGATTCAAAATGATATGAAGTTAAAATACTACTTTGAATTTTTTCTGTTTCAGATTATATGGATGGTTTTCCTTAATGTGTTTTGTTACCTACCCAAGTTTACAGAAAGTTTTAGTTGTTCTATTAAAATATTGTTTTTCTAGAAAATTTATTATAAATTAGTTTTAATGATATAATAGATAATACAATTATTTTATATTAAATTATTTTTCCCTTCCTAAAATTATGGGTCATAAAATTTTACATTTTAATTGGCATTTTGTTACATCTTGCACCTTGTCTGTGTTGTAAAAAATGCCAATAAAAATGCAAAATTTTAGTTATACTAATTAAAGTAGAGCTACAAACAAAATCCCGCTAATTTTTAAATAAAATAAAATATGCAGGTATCTATATTACCGACTGAGAAATAGTTGGACAAATCCCTTACCGGTGGCGCTGCAAGCAAACCTGTTGCCATATTTCTTCAAAGAAAAGGCAACTCTTAATTATCCTTCCTCCATGGGCTAGCTCCCCACTCGATATGCGCGAAGCGCGCGCGCTTTCGTTACTCAGGTATAATACGCGAATTTAAATGAAACAAAATTTGATATACAGGGTCTACCCATGAAGTTAAAATAAAATATAAAATAAAAATTGAAATTTATATCCGGAATAGGCCGAAATACAGTAATGAAAATTGACTTCATTACACTATCTATAAAATGATAAGCAGAACTGGTTTCGCACAATTTAAACAAACCTTCTCGTGTCACAGACAAGGCTTTATAATAAAAATACATGGAGCTTATATCCAAGTCTTCGTGTGTTAAGGCATATTGTGTACATACATCGCAACGTTGAATTTTAAGACATTTTTTTTATTAAAAATCCGCATATATAATAAAATTTTCTTAAAAAATATTAATATTTTGTGCATGCAATTCATTAATATGCTTGTTTATATTTACATTTTCGACAATATTGCCACCATTACACGCGATTTTGGAAAATGGCTCGTCCTTACTAGTCCTACGAATTTCATGTAGCCTTACAAGTAAAGCATCCCCACCTGTTTCGCAGTTTTCAGTTCCAGAATGTAATAAATTTAAACATTGCAATTTTTTGAACGTCCTTTGAATTTGGACCGATGTAGGGTTTACACAGTTACTATCATGGAGAAGGATAATTAAGAGTTGCAGATTCCTCACAGAAATTTGGCAGCATGTTTACCTTCAGCGACATATGGAATAGTTTTGTGCAATTAATACTCAGTCGGTAATATAGAAAGATGTAAGGCTATTTTAGCTTGAAAATTGGCGGGTTTTTGAATTTACTTCGACAAAATATAAAAATTTTACATTTTTAATAGCACTGCTTAAAACACATGATTTTGATTGTGATTCATTACTAATTTGCTACTTATAATTTCTTTAATGGCTAATTAAGATTTTCTTGCTTTTTGTAATGAAAATACTTTAGATTTATCAAGATTATAAAGCTTTGTTATTCGCATATCTAGAATAATTATCAAAATGAATATCAGAATTAAATTTTTGTTAAGCATTTTAATATTTGGGAATAACACAATTACGATTAATATTCATTTTTTTTTTTTTTTTCAGAAAAAAAATTTATTCCATATGTCGTCTGTGTCCCCTTGACACAGAAATAAAGCAATAATTGTAGTAAATAACGTCTATTACGGGTATAATCAAAACTAAATTACAAATTATTGTAGTTAACAGTTCGGTAGCTATATTCTATCTGTAGATGAGCATCGTAATTAAAAAGGGTCTGGCCGAAGTCACGCGTAATATATACCGGACGGACTGTCAGACTGCACATACAAAAAATTCTGCTTGTTGAAGAAAATTACAAGAAAAATCTGATGTGTCCAACACATGACTTTCCTATCTAGTTAACCTATTGCAGCATCTCTAAAAATGTTTAGAGGATAAACTAAATATATACATTTTCCAGATACATCTACCTCGAAACATTTTTCTATAGATATTCATTGAAAACGAAAATACTGAAAAATTTTAATTTAGCACTTTTCTTCCAATTTTTCCATTACGGTCCATTTTAGAAAAGTCATTTAAAAACAAAAATTATAGAGATCGATATCGCAAACAACTTTTAGATTAACAATTTTCTTAAAAATCAGAATTTTGCACATTTTGTCAAATTTCTCGAATACGGACCATTTCAGGAAAATTTGACATAGAACGAAAATTATAGATAATAATATTGTAAGTAACTTTTATTTAAAGAATTTTCTTCTCCAAACGTAAATAACGAATATATTCCATAAAATATAAAAATGACCACCAATAAAGTACCCCCCCAAATGTTCCGACTCTGTCCAAAATCTAATCAGTTCTGAGGTGAACTGTCGAAATAAAACTTAAGTTTAAAATTTAATGTTTTTTCCTTAATCCGTTTTTGAGTTTTCTTCAAAATTCGAAATTTACACATTTTCTCAAATATCTCGAATACGGTCCATTTTAGAGAAATTATTTATAGGACAAAAATTATAGAGAATTATATTACAAACAACTTTTATTTGAACAATTTTTATAAAAAATTATTTTTTTTACATTTTGTCAAATTTCTCGAAAAATTTTCTTCTCCAAACGTAAATAACAGATATATTCCATAAAATATAAAAATGACCACCTATAAAGTACCCCCCCAGATGTTCCGACTCTGCCCAAAATCTAATCAGCTCATTGGACGCTGAAACAATGCTTAAGTTTAAAATTTGGTGTTTTTCTGTGTAAGACGATATTTTTTTTGTTTGTACAAAACGGAAAATAATACCAATAAAAAATCAATATGTTCAAATCCAATGCTTTTATTTTTTTTTGGGTTCTAAATACAATCCGCAACATGAAAATAAACTGAAATTCACAACTTTATTTTACTAAAAAAATTCAAGTAGCCATAATCAAGAAGAACTACAAATAATTTGTCTGGTCCGCACCTACATGTTGGTTAATTAAGTGACATTTTAATAGAGGTGTTTGTTTCAGATCTTTTTAAGGGATATGATTTTGTTATTAAAAATAACTCAGAAACAAAATTGTTTACTGAAAGGTATATATTTACTAAATTAAGAAACTTTTTACGAGGAAAAATGGAACAAATATTTTTATACTTAGTTTGTTAAATTAAAGAATAACCTAAAAATAAAAAACTGTTCCATAGCAGATGAAACTAGGTCATATTTATTAAGTAACGTCTATTTTTTTTTTTAATTACACAGGATTTCTATTGCAACACGCTATACAAAAATGGATGCGGACTTGACTTTCTTTGTGCGGACTGGACAAATTGAGCTACATTAAGCAAACAATTAAATAAAATTAATTTAAACGGACATTAAACATTTATATTTTTAATATTACAATATTAATCGTCTTCGGACTTATTTAAAAGGTCATCGATTATAGCTTCCTCGGGTATAGAAAATAAATCGGTTCTTGTTTTTGAAACGCTTTTAGGTGGACGAGTTAAAATATACAGGATATCTTTAAAATCTACATTTTGAATGTCCGGTCGCGTAGGCCATTTATAACTTTTTCCTTGACGTTGTAAATATTTCACTTCGAGGATATTTTCATTAATAGCTGAAACCATCCCTAAAACCCAAGAAAATGTTTGATATCGTCTTTAAAGATCACCAAAAATCCTACCTGGATACCAAGAGTCTCCGTAAACAACCGCAACCCATGTTCCGACTACTGGAATACTTGGATTTTCCACCTCATTTGGAATGGTTCTATCGATTTCTAAATACATATTTTTGCTAAGGAAATACCTAATGCGCTTTCGAAAATAAATTGTATTTATAAAAATAAAAAAAGGATACGGCTTGATGATGTAGGTGTTGCATTAGTTCCACTGTCAACATGTCCGGGCTTCGGTTGTTTGTCAATAAAAAAATGGCTACATTCTTCATCAAAAGGACAAATGTAACAGCTTAATGATCTTGTGTAAATCGACACTTTGTTAGTGACTTTTCCCCATGTAATTTGGTGAGCTTGTGTTATTTTTTTTATTGGTGAAAACTTATTCTGCAGGGAGTTTTCTTTCTCAGTTTGAATGTTTTCACTAGATACTTCAAATAGATATGTTTTTTTGCATTCAGGTCTTACTAAATTAATAAAATCTCCTGCGCATGTTATGTCGTTTCCTCTCAATACTGTTCTATCTGCCAAGCGTTTTATTGTTCCCCCAATGCCGTCCATCGGACCTTTACCATGCCCAGAAGCGCTGTAATTCCAAGAAACGTCTGCGTTTGGAAATTGTTTTTGCAAATTATTAGCCGCCAGATAAATATTGAACTTATTTTTATACTGTGATGTCGGGCCGTCCGAAAACATGTAAATTTTTTTAATGGATGTACTTTTAATATTTTCTGCCAAAATAGAAAGAACAGGCTTCATATGACACCAAATTGCAGGAGCTTGGTGATCAATGTTACCTGATAAGGTAGCAAAAGAAATTGTCTTATTTTCGTCAAAATGATTTTTAAAATAGGCTACTCCGGTGTGTATCGATATTTGTCTTTTACTTGCACCGAAGTGCATACTTTGGATTTCTGTTTCTAGTTTTACATAGTAATTTTCTGCAAAATCAATCTGGATCGCCATTTCTGAGGGAACTAAACCAGATTTAACTTTTTCCATAAATTCCATTTGATGATTCATTGTATCAGAATGAAGTTTAAAACTCGGCAGTTCCTTTAAAAATAGCTCCATCAATTCAAGTTTCGTTATTATTAGTGACTTTTTACTGGTTGTTCGTATTAACTTAGTAAGTACCCCAATTTTCCTTTCTTGTTGTTGCGACTTCCATTAAAACAAATTTATAGTATCAGACTCATTTTCTTTGTGTAAAACTAGCTTATAATTACCTTTTGCAATCTCTTCTAAATTTTGATGATTTGTGACTTTTTCAAAAAATAACTTGGCTACAATATACTTAAAATTTTCATGCTTCACACAAGCACACGTTTCCCTATCTTTGGTTTTAGGTTGAACCACCCAAAATGGCTTATTATGATAAAAAGTTGTAAAACCAATGAGAATATTAGGAAATTCGAATTTAAATTTTTTAAAACATGAGGCTAGACTAAACAGAAGCAAACGTTTCTGTTTTTTTACTTTTTTTTTTGTTATAAAATTCGCCTTTCCTGGACACATTTTTGATATACGATCACTTTCAAAAAATGATCTGATCTTGTTTTTTGTTTCTTGGTGAATAGCATTTGATCTATTCTTTCGTTTGAGTTTAAGGTCTTTTGTACTTTTAATGAGGTTTCTGTTTTCTCTGTAGGGCAAAATCCTATTTATTTTGTTGTGTAGTTTATATTTTTTTAATATATTGCCACTTAATAATTGCCGAGCAATTTGTTTGTTTTTCTTATTAGAAGGTTCTATTTTAGTAAAATTTGTCACAATTTGCTCTTTTAAAGCCGCCCCAAAAACCAATTCTCTTTTTACGTCGCCAGGTATGATCCGCCCATTTAAAAAAGTAATAATTTTTGTATTGGGAGATTCTAGTGTAGAGGCCTGATTTTTCTCTGTACCATCCTGTGCGTTCTCTAGTGTACGATTTTGAGTAATAATATTATTGGGCAATTTTTTTTTCTCTTGTCTTTCTAATCGCTTTTTGTATTTAAGTTTCTCTCTTTTTAAATCTTCTATTTGTTTCTGCCTTTCAGCTAATGTATGTTTCATTCTTTCTATCTCTCTATACAAATCTCTAAGTTTGTTATGCTTGTGCTTTCGTGCATTAATTTTCTGATAAGACATTTTAATTTTTGGTGTATCATTAGTACTTTCCGAATCAGTCTTTTGAAATGCACATGGTGTAGAAAACGATGTACTTGGCGTACATAATGAATTACTTCGCGTAGAAACTGAAGTATTAAGTGTACTGAATGGTGGTTGTTTATGGTTTTCTGAAGTTTGGATTTCTATCTCCTCTTTATTTGTATTGCTAGTAATCAAATCAATATCTGGAGTTTCTAGGTTTTCGTCCATTTCTGCTAAACTATTTTCTGAGTCCGAATTGGGGGGAGTTGTGTTTATTACTGAATTTAAAGATTTTTTCTTTCTTCTATACTCTTTCTTCGTTTCTCTCCATTTTCTTCTTTGTATTTTCTTTTGTTTCTTAGACATATCGCTGATCTTTAAAATAGTTTTGTTAGCTCTACACTCTCGTTTTCGTATCTTGTCTTTTTCCCTTATGACAGCTTTTTCTTCTTGAGTTAATCTAGCTCTACGTAGCCGTGATTTTTCTGTGTTATAATTAGGTTTAGAGGTAAAAACAGCCTTATTTTTGGACTTTTGTTTTTTAATAAGTTTTGTTTTTGGTTTTCTCAAATTAACATTTTCGGTTACAAGTTTAATCTTTGGTAAACTATCTGGTGTTTTATACTCAAGTATTTTCATATTTTGATTAATGTCATTGGTTTTTAACTCATTATTATCGTTTAAAGAATTGCCTGATTTTTGAGTATTTCTAGAATCATCAGTATTTTGGCTTGGTCCTTGTTTTGTTTTTTTGTTAGACTTTCTTAATGTGACGTTTGATATGACTCTAATTTTTTTCTTTTCCTCCCACTTTTCTAAATTGCGCAGGTAAGCGTTTTCTTTATCTTTTCTCAACTTTTTTATAAACTCTTCCTTCTCTGTTTTGTTCATTTTTCTAAATATAAAAAAACAGCTAAGTACTAGTTTGTAACAATAATACAAAAGCAATTATAGAATATTGTCCGGTCAGCACCGCGATTGTCCGGTCCGCACCCTATTATATAGGTGCGGAAAAGACGGTGCGGACGGGACATTTTTCTACTTCTTACTCGTTATTTTATAAACGGTTCATAATAAAAAATATATATTGAGGTTATGTATTACCGATACAATATAATATTTTTCTAAAAATATAAACTTTGAAATAATGCTTATATCGTAACACCAAGCACTATGCAGACGGGACATTAGAAAAATTGCGCAAAAGGACTATTCTTTAATTTTTACAAAAAAACTAGATTTAATGTAAAAATAATAAAACTTACCTGATGCCACTCAACACACACTATAAGAAACAATGATTATCAAGGTTAAACAATCAACAGTGTTGCCAATACGGCCGGGTAATAACAAGGGCCCGAGAGGTGCAGCCTGGACATTTCGAGATTGAGACACACATGAAAATATGATTAAGCAAATGTGTTAAGGTTGATATGGTAATTTAATATACAAATTTATTGGATAATAGCACATAAAACAATACTTGCTAATAACGGTGTGGTTTTAAGCCTAATTAAAATTTAGGTTTGCCTTTAAAATACCAAATATGCTCTGCGCGACAGGTGCGGACGCGGACATTCAGCTTAACTATCTACTAAAAATGTATTTCAAAAACCTAAATTTTGACGTAAATGGGGTTTGTTACGGAAAAGATAATGTGTTTAACATAAACCACAAGAAAAGCGCCGAATATTATAAGAAATATTTTAGTTAATAACCAAAGACATGATTTTTTTCGTTTTGGACAATTAAAAAAAATATCACCGTATCGGTTCATGATTTATGCGACCTACAGACACACACACACACAGACACACACACACACACACACACACACACACACACACACACACACACACACACACAGACACACACACATACACACACACACACACACACACACACAGACATCATCGCGAAAATAGTCAAAACGGATTCAGGGGACCTCAAAACGTAAAAATACGTCGAAAACTCGACGTCGAAAAAAATCATGATTCCTATACTTTCCTTATATCTGTATACAGATAGGAAAGTAAAAAGTTTCCTTTTAAAGTTATGAAGGAAAACCGAAAGGAAAACTGTGACTTTTCTTCGTAAAATGAATAAGGTAATACAGATTTTATCCTTTTGTCAATTTTAAGTTTCTTCATTTATTAAGACCATGTACACCTGACCCAACATATTAATATAGTAAACCTATTTTTTCGTCAAACAGAATTATTTTATAATGAATTTTTCCTTAAAATAAAAATAAAGATTTTTCCATTTTGTCAACTCCATACGGGAGATGTTTAAAATTTTACTTTAAATCTTAATAATATACCTAAATAAGTAAATATAAATTGACGCTAAACTTTACGTGACGTTAACTAGGCACCTACCTACATCTTACTAATAGCTTTATAACTGACAAACTGACTCATAAACTAGGATTTTTTTAAAAGTATACCATACATACCTAATAAGATCTTTAAGAAACCGAAAAATCTTTTAATACAGTTTATTCATATAGTTTTTTGCTGCACAACTTTGCCCAGACATAGTAAAACACTTAAAAGTTAACAAATTAACACTGGAAAACAACTACTATATAAAAAGTGTCAAAAAATATCTATAATTCTAAAAAAATAACAATAACTACATAATACAAACATCACAAACAAAATAAATTTAAGATACACGCTACTGATTCCGTGCTACTGCAACTTGTTTGTTTTTGTCGATATAAACGACGACAGTGACGCCACTGGCTTGATTGAGAGGTTGGACCCCAAAATGGCGGTGTGCGCGCAGATGTGCGCGTAGCGTTGCCGCCAAGACAAGTTAGCCTGCCGATTGTTTATTATGCCGTGGTTCAAACATCGACGCTATGATGAGTACGCCACCCCCAAATACCAGAAATTTAGCCGAATTCTCTGCTGTTCCAAGCAGATCTTTAACGAACTCAACATGCATGGACTCGGAACCACATACTTTGATTACTATACGGTGCAAGAGAGAGGTCCGACACGCCCAACATAGGGCGCGGCCATTTTTATTCCTATGCCACAGTTTATAGCTAAAGAATCAGATCGCTCACTCTGCGTCGGCACTTTTGATCTCAATGTTCCAGTTCATACACTGCGCAACTCGGATAATACAATATATGACAACCGTCTATAATAAAACATCAGTCTTCTGCGTATCCTGAATTTGTATCCCTGAAGTAGATGTTATTTTAGAACTTTCAACTGGTCCGAGTGAGCTAACTGATTCTTTAGCAATAAACTGTGACTCTAAAAATAATATTCACTGACACTGATAGCAGCAAGCAAAATATCAGGTGCGTTTTAAGGCATTTCTTTATAAGCCTACCAGAACATACTTATCTAACCAAAGCAATTCTTTATACGGTTTGGTTACTTCCATGACGTCATATGTTACCAAATACGTAACTACTACTAACCATGATGTTTTTAGTGGTAAGGTGTGTGGTAAGGTCAGTAAGGTCCACATTTGAACATATCGGGCATGCGCAAAGAATTGTAAAGATGTAAAGAGATTAAATTAGATAAATTTTTCTGTGGTTTACTGGTTACGGGTTATGATGTAATCTGTGGGGTTATGTTATTGTCTCTGGTTATATGGTTCATTTTGTATATTTGAGTTGGGCATTTTTGTATTTATCAAAGAAAACAATATTTAATATGAAAGAAATTACATTTAACATACAGGGCACTAAAATATCGCTTCAAGAGACCGATGTTGTTGCTGATGCACTTGCAAATGGTAAATTTTAATTAGTTTTTTGTCAACACTTATTAAAATGTTTAATTTTCAGATGATGAGTTCACAATGTTTTATTTTGAAAGAGCAGTAAGAGAGGGTAGGTTAGCATCTTTTGGTGTTTTTCCTCAATCAATAGAAAATTTATCTGTGGTAAGAATTGCCCAAACACTGGAATCAGATAATGGTACTACAGAAGTTTCTGTAGATGAGTTATCAGAACCCAGTAGTGAAACCAATTTTGAAATTTGGAGCAGTAAAGGTAAGCCATCGGAAGAAGATATATTGGCAACCACAAAGCTTTTGGAAATACTTGGCTCTGATAAGTATAAACAATTATTTAATGATAAAAAAAATCCAAAGAACAAGCTTTGGAAAAATGTAGCAATAGTTATGACCGAAAATGGTTTTGCGGTAACAGCTGTGAAGTGTCAACAAAAATATTTAAACTTAGTAAAAAGTTATACTAGCCATGTCAGGCATTTACACCAAACTGGTGAAGGTAAAAAAGTACCTCCTCCATTTTATGAAGAAATGCATAGCATTATAGGGTCAAAAGACAAAATAACTTTGGCAAATAGGGTAGATACCCTTGAAATGCCAAAAGACCTTGAACCTGATGTAAATCAACCTTCCACAAGTAAAGATTCATCTACAAAATACAGCAATACCCAATATAACGTACAAGATGATAAACGATCTGAAAATGACAATGTTAAGACATATCAAAAAGTGTCCAAAAGAAAGACATGTGTTACAAAAGCTGATGTACTAAGTACTATAGTTAATTGCAACAATCAAGTTATTGAAAACCAAAATAAGAGTTTTGATAAAATGTTTACTTTTTTAAATGAACAAAATAAATTGATAGCCCATCAAAATACACAAAGAGACCAACTTATAAACATTCTACAGCAATCTTTACAGCAGACATCAAAAACAAGTAAGAAAAGAAGGCGCTGTAGTTCATCTTCATCATAATATACACAGAATTATTTTTTGTTCGTTTTAGAATACTTTTATTTTTTATTCATTTAAGAATTTTTTTATTATTTTTGTAGGTATACCATTAATTAATTATTAACTGTTTTATTATTTTAAGAATAGTATTTTATTGGGATAAAAGTCTGCTTAGCATTTAGGTTTTTAAAACTATTTGTTCATTAATAAACAATTTTTTCATCCCTGAAAAAGTTTTGTTGCTGTAATTAAGTGACTGTGTTAATACTTTAAGTTTTTTTTTTAATAAAAACTTGCTTGGCATTAAAGTTTTTAAAACTATTTCTGTTTGTTAATATAATTATTTGTTCATACCAGAAAAAATTTTGTTACTATAATTAACTGTGTTATTACTTCAAGATTTTTTTGAGATAAAAGCCTGCTTAGTATTTAAGTTTTTAAAATATTTCTGTTTATTGATACATTTTGTTCATACCAGAAAAAGTTTTGTTAATAAAATTAACTGTGTTATTAATTTAAGATTTTTTGAGATAAAAGCCTGCTTAGCATTTCAGTTTTTAAAATTATTTCTGTTTATAATACATTTTGTTCATACAAGAAAAAGTTTTGTTACTAAAGTTAACTGTGTTATTACTTTAAGATTTTTTTTGAGATAAAAGCCTGCTTAGCATTTAAGTTTTTTAAAACTATTTCTGTTTATTAATGTAACATTTTATTCTTGTCAGAAAATGTTTTATTTCTATTTTATATATTTTTACTACTATTTAAAATAATATGAAGTGTGTAGATCTAAACATTTTGTTTTACATGTTATTGGACATAATCCACAAATGAAAAAGTGACTTTTGAAGCAGAAATAAGTTTTTAATGCATACATATATGAATCATATTTTAATTTTTTATAAAGTTAAAATTTTAATAGGTTTATGTTATTTTTTGTTATCATACGTTCATTAAATGTGTTATTACTTTAAGATTATTTTATTTTTTGTTTATTAATACATTTTTTCAAGCCAAAAAGTTTTATTATTGCAATATTTGTATGGATGGAAAAAGAAATAAAATTCTTATTAAAAATGAGTCTTTATTAAACGAAAAGAGTTAATTGCTATATTATTTAAAATTATTCTTAATTACTGATAGCAGCACAAATCACTTCTCTTGTAAGCAATCGTTCATCATCATTTTCATCTGTTGTAATGGGATCTTCTGGTTCCACTCCTTCAATTTCAAAATCCCAGTTATCATTTTCTCCAATACAAAAATTGTGTAGTGTACAACAAGCTTGTATTATGGTTATAGCTCTCTGAACACTATAGACATTTATGTACAACAATTTCCTCCACCTCATTTTTAAACATCCAAAGACATTTTCTATTTTAACTCTTGCTTTATTGAGAGCTGTATTATATTTTTTTTTGTTTTGCTGTTCTAGTTCCACAATCTTTGTACGGGTTTAACAGCCACTTTAAACAAGGATAAGCAGAGTCTCCAACTAAATGATATTTATCATAAAAGTACCTGTGGGCACCATACTGCACTATAAACCGATGTAAATTACTTTCTTTTAATATACGTGCATCATGAAAGGAACCTGGGTAACCAACTGATATATTCGATAGTGTCATATTTGGAAGACATATTCCCTGCATCGAAATTGAGTGCTGCATATACCTATCTTGGTAGCTATCTTGTTGGTTTACTGGGACTTTGACCTTAAAATGGCAACCATCAATAGCCCCAATAACTCCCGGAAAGCCTGATATTTTCCTAAAGCTTTTCTCAATTTGTATACATTCATTTTTAGTTGGCCACCGAATGAATTGATTACTTAATATTACCAGCACAGACATTATCTCTGTTATGCAATCATGTGTTGACTGTAGTGCAGTATTAAATCTGTCAGCTGTTGAGAGGATGGAATCGCCTTTGCCCAAATACCACAAACAAGTTAATAGGGATATCTCAATTGGAATTGGTTATTCTATAGCTTTTCCCTTCCGCATCCGATTATCCATGTAACGCATGATTAACGTCATTAATACTGGTTGACTCTGTCTTTTTATTCTAAAGCATTGGAAATAATCATGTTCCAAATACAAATCTATCCAGTTTTCATAAAACAAAAGAATTCGAATATGTTTATCTTCTTCCAAAGCTACAGATGTCCACTGGATACTGTTATTTATATTGAAATATAAAGTTGGAAATATGAGACTACTGGCAGAATTTACCAAAAGACGTCTATAACAAAAAATTCTATTTATCTGAACTCTGAACATAAACAAAATAAATAGTATAAACAGTATAAATACCAAATTTGACAAGTGACAACGACAAGTGCTACGAGTTACCACGGTATGTGTAACGTCATCAGAGTAACCACAACGCTGTTACCAAGTATGTTGTGGTAAGCTTATAAAGAAATGCCTTTAGGGTGAGATTACAGAACGTCTGCAACTTTGCAGATCTGCAAATATGGCGGCAATTTTGAAAATCTGCAAATATGACTGACTTACACATGCAAGTATCAAGTTTTCGTATTCCAAATTTGGGTTTAGTGTTGTTGGGGGTAATAAACCACAATAAATATTGCGAATTTGCAGATATTTTTTGGAATACTTACATTTGTAAGTCCGCCATATTTGCAAAGTTGCAGATGCAAAGTTGCAGACGTTCTGTAATCTCACCCTTAATCATCCGCTTCTGCTTCCGGAATTAGGCATTCAAAACAAATGAATTGCCAGTGGGAAGGTTTGGTATATCTAAGGGTGGCGACATACGGTGTATTCTATCTACTTTACGTAAAATCATGAATAATGGATAACATTTAAATATTTTATGTCAAACACAATAAAAATAATATTTTAAAAACCCACCTATACATTTCTTCATAAATTGGCAGGCTTGGCGACTACTACTTCGAATAAAAATAGCGTCCAAGTTGCAAGATTATGTCGCTACCCCCTTAGATATACAAGAATTTCCTACTGGCACCTATTGTTTGATAGGTCGTTGGAATGCCTAATTGTCGGTTTAGTCGTTTTAACCTGTCAGATTAAAACAAGAAAACCGACAATTCCGAAGCAAAAGCGGATGATTAAAACGCACCTATTAAAAATATTGCGCCAAGATGTAGGCAACACGTAATAAGGGTTCAAAATGGCAGAGTTTTCTATCTCATTTTAAAAGGCACTCAGAAAATTGCGCAGTGCGACCATTTTCCGTATGGTCTGATGACATAATAAACACAGGCCAGCCATTGCAACCTAGAAACAAAAAAATTATAGCACTGTGATAGAATTTTCTTAATTTAGGAACGTACTTACTCAATAAATTGCTGAAGAAGTTCGAAAAGCCACGTGTACACAGAGCTTGCTGAACGCGGTAATTAAAAATCTATGCCGATGAACACTATCAAGCGATTCAATTTGTAAAAATATGACCGTTTGAAGTTTAAACTTGTCAGATAGCGAACGCCGAGACCATTACTATCCTTGCGACGTGAGGCTAATTTGGCGATAATTCTATATTTTGCACAAAACTCAAGAAACGTCTTATAACAAGTCATTAAAATACAATTTACTAAATTTTAATCCTTATAAATTTAGATATGTAAGAAATTTAAAACTGGAAATCGCAAAAAAAATTAAATTACAGTAATGTAGTGTATACACGAGTTTTGGATCCCGCGGAGCGCGTGTAATGGGACTTTTGTCGGGAGAATTCTACAACTTAGAAGAAACATACACACTTTAAACTTTGTATACACATTTAGAAGACATGAAATTTGGGTTTGCCTAATTTTCAGACCAAAAAACTAAAAATTGTCAATTTTAGGCAACTTTTCTCAAAAACCGTGTTTTTTGGTCGTCACTCAATGAACAGTGGTCAAAAAAATAGATAAAATATATTTGCAGAATTTTCCGTAATGTAATCGTATTCTAGACACAATAGAGTACTCAAAAAAAAAGTTTTGAGCCATTGGGTGCATTTTTGGCATTTTTGTGCCACTTCAAACTTTCGAAAAAAAAAATGTTTTTTTTTAAGGAAAAAAATTTATTTAATTGTTTGATATCTTGGCCAATTATGGTCCGATGTCGGTTAAATTCACACACACACATAAGATTTCACATTTAAGAGTAAGCTTTGTAAGTGGTATTAAAAAAATTCAAATAGTTTGGCCGTTATAGGCAAACAATGAAATTAGGACCGCGGTACACTTTGCCCTTCCGCCATATGTCCAATTTTGGGATTTCTCTTGCTCCCTTCTGGGAATCACTAGTCACGTCCTTTAAGTTCAAAACGCATTTTTGTTTTTTCAAATATCTTAATTTTTACCAATGTTATGAAGAATTTAGTGTTTGAACATTTAACAAATTCAATTTTTCGACCTTCATCACCTCAAAATACTAAACAAATTTCAATCGTCCATACCGCGAGAACGGTGCATCGGATCAAAATTTCTCAAGAGACATAAAAATTATCATTTTTCTTATTCTTTCAAATGTCGTAAACTGCGTTTTAAAAATATTGATTTATTTCCGACATGCGCCTGCGCAAAATTGAAAAATTGACAAAATCCAAAATTTCGGCACTTTCGAAAAACTGCTAGATTTTGTTTTGCCTTTTTTCGAAAAGATCACCTCAAAATACATAGAATCCATTTTGTTTCATCTAATCACAATTTAATGTAAGCTCAAAACCCGTAATTTAATTCGATTATAGGTATCCTAAAAGATTAATTTAAGGTAAAAATTGACTCTCCGGCTATAAACGATCATAACTATACAGATATAATGAGAGAACTGATTTTTGGTATTTCAATTTATTTCAACTCAACTTTTACAATAATTCAACTGATAACATTAACGTTTATATAACGTCTATCATAAAACTGACGTCAGCAGGATCATCGACTTGCTAGAACTGTCCAGATTTTTCTTGACAAGGAATTACATTTCTGGACTATTCTATCTTCTTCTTTTACTCGTACTTTTACTTATGATGACCGCAACACACTGGAGGGCGATGGGTGACATTGCACTTCTTTTTGTGTTCGTACTGCAGGGTGCAGAGTTACAATATTGTAGTGACCTGATAAAACCCCTCGTCAAAATAGGTAATTTAAGAACCTCAAAGGATTAAAAATGGAGAACGTTGAAAAATGTTTACCAAAATGAAAACCATGACCTATACGTACTGTTACTACCAAAACACCAAAATTCTAAAACTTCCGAATTCATCCTTATCCAAATACCACCGTATAGCGGATTTATCAAATTCAGCGAGCTGTTTGGAAACATCTGTTACATTTTTAGAAGTGATCGTGACCTGCCGAGCAATAATAATTATTATTTCTTTATATTTTGTTATAAGTTGGTGTACGGCCTTATTGACTCCCCACAACATACCAAGGTTTATTTCAGAATTTAATTGTTGTTATTTACTATTTTCAAGAACAAATGTGTTCACTATATTTGCAATGTGTAACAAATTCAATCAATTATGTAATCAGGTTGAGTTATACCCCACAAATTTTTATATGTTCAAACAAAATGTTTTTCTTAAAAATAAATAAAAGTACTGAATATTCGTTTATGTATGTTTTAATTAATTAATAAATTATTATAAAACACTTTTCGCTAAATTAAATTTTAACCTCTAATTGGACCACAGGTCGGTTTGGATAATAAAGGATTTTTTTTAAATCCTCTACTCGCTTATTATGGCTACTACTATTGTTAATATTATTTGAATTCATTAATAAATTTCAAAAAATAAAAATAAAATTGTATATAAACTATGTATTATAAAGAAAAAAACACTCAATAATACAAGTACATTATGCAATAAATTATTTGAACTACTAAAAACATTCACAAGATACCTATACATAATATTTTCAGTCATAACATAAAGAAGCACTAACAATTACTTAAAATAACTTTAAATATCAAATAGGAAAAATCCTCCAATAGATGGTACTTGCGGTGACCTAGGTAATAGTACTTTATTGATGGTATGAACTATACCATTAGTCGCTAGATTATCACAACTAGTAACCACAGCCCTGTTGATGCGTATTCTACTTCCGCTTCTACCAACTTCAACTTGATTGTTGCCTAAGGTTGAGACAAAACTGCTAAATCCCCATGAACGTGGCCCGACTCCGGAACAACATAAAATCTCTAAAAATAATAAATGAATTAAATAAAAAAACATTTGTCAGATGTCAGACGAATATAAAATTTCTCGATTTTAATATGGATTATATGACTCTAAAATTAAAAAAAAGGAAAGTTCTGTTAGTTGTAGCAAATAATTTAACAAATATTCTATTTACGAGTAATAGAATGGATCACACCCTAACACATAATATTATATATAGGTAGAATCAAGACGAATTAAATGCCTCATCCTTGAATGGACACTTTTTGTTACCATGTTTTAAATAATAAATAATAAATAACCTATAATATTATGTGTTAGGGTGTGATCCATTCTATTACTCGTAAATAGAACATTTGTTAAATTATTTGCTACAACTAACAGAACTTTCCTTTTATTTTAATTTTAGAGTCATATAATCCATATTAAAATCGAGAAATTTTATATTCGTCTGACATCTGACAAATAACAAAAGGTTACCTCATTATATAGGAGAGTAAACTCTAACTACGAGAGTCATTTATCGAATACAGCCCAGGAGGCTGAAGATATAATTATTGTTTAAAATCCGGTGTTTGCCTTACCCTGTTTAGAAAATAGTACCGACAAGGCCCAAATAAGGCCAATTTCACCTTCATACTTTCAAAACTATAAGCAAAGGTAGGTATGGAACCAAGAGTTCTGTTAAATATGGAATTGATAATTTTTTTAAAGACGATTCTGTAAATAACGGTACTCAAAGTCCAATAAAGAGGTTGAAAGATGATAAAGAGGTATGTATTTTTTATAATATGTACTGTTATATGTTCTGTATAAAATCTGTGGCGGTCAAAAAACCATTAAATGTCACAATTCCTGTCATATTGATATATTTTTATTAAACATTAAATTATTTTGGATTGGTTTATTACCTTAAAATGTTTAAAATTCTAAATTAAATGTAGTTAGTCACAGACAATCTGAAAAAGTTTTTATGGGAAGCAGCCAGAGTAAATTCAGTCCAGAACCAAAAGATGCTTGGCACAAAATTAAAGGTACTGGTAAAAAACCAAAATATCTCCAGAGTGTCCTGCAAGCCATCATTGATCTGAAAGAATCAACGGGTTCGTCGCAAGGAAGAATCATCGACTATCTTAGGAGTACCATAAAAGAACCACAAGTAAACTTAACACCTAGACATTTCTCAATGAATGTAAAAAGGGCTCTACAATATGCTGCAATTCATGGAATGGTTATACAGCGAGGCGGAAAGTTCCAAATGGCTCTTAATCAGAAGGAGTTTGAAATATTTAAAGGTAATAACTTTTTGATTCCAATATATGTGAAAGAAATATGTGAAAATTTTATATACTAAATTTTGAATGTTTTCTTCTCTTACATGTACGTCGATACCTCAGTTCAAGACTGCGGTAGATGTGCGACACAATTCTCTAGTTAACCAATATGCTTGCACTACATATCAACTAAAACGATTTTGTATACTTTTAATTTTAGGTCTTCGTGTTGGAGATCCTCTAATAGACAGTGTAAACACAAAATGCAAAAGAAAAGGCAAAATATGTAGAAAACAGGTACAAAATATAAGAATAAAACGAAAACCGAATAAAATACAGAACGAAAGTTCTAAGAAAAATATAAAAACAGAGGTGGAAAGTGGCAATACCAATGAAATTGATGATGATTACTTTATAAAGCTTGAACAATCTTTAAAAAATAAATAGCTTTCATTTTAGTAGATTGACATTTACCAAAAATATTAGCATTTCATTATATTGTTTGTCTTTACCTGTTAGTATATGATTTTTTAAAACAAATTCTGCCTTTTTCTTATCATTCAATAGATCTTCTCTATCTTTCCCATCCAATGCAGCAAAAGTTTCATCTGTGGGTGCCAAAAAAGTCAAGGACCTGTTGTTTTCTTGTAAAATTTTCTCTATTTCTGTATCTTTTAAGAGAGTTCTTAGAGTTGAGTATTTGTCATCGCTTGATATAACTTCTAGAATGTTTTTAGTTGGTGGTATCAATATTTTATTGACTTCATGGAGTACTGAACCACAAGCTTTTTCATCGAAACCTACAAGCCTAGCACAATTGACAGTAGCTCTATTGACGACGTTGGTAAATAAAGGAAGCTGAAATTACAAATATTAATTTTAGTTATTATTTATATTTATGAATTAAAGACATTAACAGACTATTTACTCAGCAGTCGTGAAAAAAATCACATTTAGTTTCACGATTGACAACATGTATGCAAATCTGGACTGGGATTCATTCTGTCTCGATCTGTTTTATAGCGTTTTTGACTGGTCAAACTCAGTTTACACTCAGTTCACACTCGTGAAGTGCGAGTTTTCGTTGCTAAGCACTGGTTCAATTTAGTGACGTCATACAAACTTATTTCAACAGAACACGCAGTTGTCCACCCAATGCGTTGCATTGCATTTGACAGCTACCATCTGAGTGATAAGTAGAAGTAGTACCTTCCAAATTCCAAATAAGATCCAAGCCAAGCTTTCATTTTAAACATTTATTTAATTCTGTTATAGAATATTTTATCAACAGATTAACATAAACTTACTGATGTTTAAGTTCTTAAGATGTCAACGTATACTATGTATATACAGGACTTACAAGAATATTTATGGTACCTACCTGGAAGTGGTGCCACACCACCGATTCATTGTAATCTTTTATTTTTGTCAGTTTAGTTTCATTAAACTTGGCCTTAATTAAATCTTCTTCATCTGAATCTAACGAAAAAGTTTCCAATATTTATTTAAAAATTCTAAAAAATTTACATATTTTAGAAACAACTCTTCATTTGCCATCGCCATATTTGTTACGACTGAACTGAAACTGAAAACCTGTCTCTAAACTCGGTTCACAAAAGTGCGCACCGATTTATTTTTTTTTTGAGTTCAACTGATTCCAACCTAAAATTCAAAAACTGGCCCGGTTCGCACTGCTCTTACGTGTCGAAAGTGCAAAAGTGCACACCAGTTTCACGAGTCGAAAAGGCTATTAATTTCGACAAATTTGTTGTAGTGTTGTCAGGGTAACTTAAAAGTTTTGCGAAAACTCTATAAAAGGACCAAGCACAGCGCTGTTTGGCAGAGCTACACCGAGGCACTTACCACCTACAACATAGAAATCAGGAAAACAGTAACAGCTTCAGGAAATTCTGCTAGGACATTAACAAATCACCTGCGGCAGCGAGACTGCACAAGGCTCTGACAAAAGGAAGAGCAAATACAGCTATGGCTCTAAAGAAACTAAATAAAAGCTTCATGGAGAGTGAGGAAGAAAGCTCTCGCCTCGAAACTCACTTTCCTGGAACACATGTAAGGTAAGCAGGTCCTCCACAGAATCCGCACCAGTGACCAAACACCTATGCAGCCGTTTAAATCTCCAGGTGTGGATAAACTATTTTCTGTTCTGTTTCAACGGGTACAGGAGGAATTAATACTACATATAATTAGGATATCCCGGAGCAGTCTGGAACTTGGATATATACCAGAACCATGGAGAAGGAGAAAAGTATAAAAAAAGACATCCCAACTCCTTCCGACCAATCAGCCGTACATCATTTGTATTAGAAACAATAGAGAAAGAAGGCTGTTGATAATTATATCAGAACAGAAATCTAGGAAAGGGAACCTCTCCACCACAGCCAGCACGAGTAGCGTCAGAAACTGCCCTGAATATTCACCATACAACCATTCTAAATATTTTTCGCATTTTTGCGATTTTTTTGCAAACTTTTTTTGGAATAATATGGGTGCAGGATTTCGGAAAAAATACGCAAGTCTTCCTTTTGGCGACGAAAGAGCTGGCCCCAAGAGCTATTGTGAGCTTTTTTCAGTAATTCGCCTTTGGTGTGCCCTTCTTGAGACGGTAAAAGTACCAAAAACTGAACAATACTTTACATAAGAACAATTGTCACTTCCCACTTTTTTCTAAACCACGAGTAACATTTACACCGTCATCCACAACAACCTCCTTACAAAGAAAGCATTATGGAACGGAATCAGCTTCCATTTCAACAACACCAAGAGCTACCAAAAAATAGATGATCCAACCGTTAGAACAATTACACCAAGTTTTTAAAGTTGAGGCAAAATAAAACAAACCTTATTTTCTGCTTCCAACAAAAAAATCCTTGAATATTATTTCTTGTAAACAAGAATAACGTGGAAATTTCTCACTTTAAACACTTCTTTTTTTTATAACTGAATTAATTTAATGAAAAATATTTATTTTATTTTAAATAAATAATTCAAAATAAATAATGAAAAAATATCACCAGTACATCAATAATCTGGTCAAGCCGACGACTCCAACATAGAGATTGTATACAAACACATGCAGACAACTATCACCGCGTGGGTACACGAAGTTAGGTTATATATAATATCATGGATCTCAGAGGGGGAGCGTAAAAATGAAGTATATAATTGTAACAACCTTTTTAGAACCAAGAACGGATATGGGGATTGACTTATATCAATGGAAAGCTCAGAATACAAGCTTTAATTTGATCTAGTTATTAATCCTCAAAATAAAGAGCGGGGAACAAGAAATGGTTAAAGAAAAAAAAGGCCGGTTTTCACTCGTGTGATCAATTTTCCTCATTTCTTGAAAATTATTAGACTCTATTAAAAATAAAAATTATATTCGAAAAGTAGACCATCTAAGCTTGAAAATGATGTGCATTGGAAATCAATATAACGGATCATAAGATTATAATTCGCGCTTGTTCCGCAGATTCTATGGAACTCCCGAAATCGGCTAAAACATGTAAATAAACAAATTAATTTTGTATTAAAACGCAAGAAAAGTATTACAAAAAAATTTCTAAGATCATTCAAGACCCCCAAGGTCCCATTATAAAGGCAAAATTAGAATAAATGACTATTTTTAAAGAAAATATGAATAAATTACTGAAGCAGTCTCTAAATATTGTTGTAAAAAACTTTGACCACTTTTTTAAATATTTTTGGCAAATACGAATTGACTTCAAGTCGCATGGAATGGTAGCTACGGGTTTTTTCATTACGATGAACTTTGAATCATCGAAAAATATCAATTTTTTCCCGATATATGGAACAATTCGTCCGCCCGCTTACACGTTCATTCATAGAAAGCGGAATTCCTGCAGGTAGAGCAGCAGCTAAAATGAGGGGACTTTTGAGTGCCATTATCTCGAAAACTATTGAATTTTCGAAGAAAATGATAAGGGCCATTTTTGTAGGTAATGAGCTAATCTTAATTTTTTATTCGAACAAAAATTCTCTAATTGGCACATTTAGTCAGATATTAGCGGGAAACCCATTTTCCAGGTTTTAGGGGTCCATTTTCAGCCTCTTCCGGTACCAAGAATGCGTTAAGGATTTTCTCGTTTAAAAACACCTGCGATGACCTACAAATTGCGCTATGTGGGAACTCATCAGCGAATTTTCTACAGGTTTGACCCTTCAGTTACTGGACTATATAATAAAAAAGTAAAAAAAGAAACAAATTAAAACATATCGGATAAATAAGTAAAAAAAATTTAACTAACCAAAAAATATATTTAAAAAAATAGCTAGATGACAAAAAAATACAAATAATAAACCAAAAAACCATATTACCTAATAAAATCAACCAAAGACCATAAGTATCAAGCCGCTGGACGAAATATCTCGTACAAAAAAAAAATTCTCAGTCAAAACTACGTTCGAACGAAATAACGTCTTTATAAAAAAGCGCCTTATGAAATAGCGAGTATTGAAACAGCATCAGTCCGAAATGACTCCACGAAATACCGCCGAACGAAATAGCGCATTTCAAGATATCGCTATTGGTTTTATATAAATTATTAAAACAAACTAAATTATCTAACCTGTGTAACCTATAGCCATCGCGGGTTGCTTCGCAAAAAAAGTCATACATAAAATAAGAAACTGTGTGGTTTGGAGCCATTTAAAATTAAGCGATCGCTCATGTATAGGTTATGTAAATTAGGTAAGTTTCTCTTTCAAGAATAGTTATTATTAAATATTATTTACATGGTATTTACTTACTGTAGAGTATAAATTCAACCTCAAATCTTTTCCATCGTCATAAGTTTCTAATTTGGCGTTGTTGTTCATATCTGCTGACAACAACTGACCTTTAACCGTATGATACATGATAATCTCTTTTAATTTTTCTTTGTCGTTTTCGATTTCGCTTAGTAGCTTTTTACCTTCTGGAGTCTCAAAAACGGAATTGCTGGGAACGAAGACAGTAGCGTTTTGTAAACCATTAATCTGATCCTCAAGTTCTGCTTTTTGAATGAGTTCTTGGAACTTCGTATAATTTTGATGTTTAAGAACATTGCCAATGTATAGTCCTAAAAAAATATACAGATTGAATAATGAAATATTTGTTCTTATGTTAACTATACAGTATTACGTCATATTATTTTTACACGGGTCAATAGGAAAGAATGTAACTAAAGCATTGTGGCGACATTGCAAGCACCACAGTCTTACCTTTAGTTTTGACCCAGTATAAAGAATAATACAGTAGCGACAGATCATTTTTTATGAGGTGTCCATATTTTTCTGCGCATGTCCGAAAATAAGCGACAAAAACGTCAACGTCAATAGTGTCAATGCGATGTAAATATGACATTATTTTTGTTTGTTTGCAGTGTATATTTTGAGACATTTTTATTATTTTAGTTTTTCATTTATTGTGTGATATTTTTGAAATGGCTTCTGCACCTGATCAGAAAAAAAAGAGATGTGTCTATCGCCCTTGTCCATCTCAAACAGAGTAAACAGACAAAGGGACAAGTTATTTTGCATTTCCCATGGAGCCATAAAGGTATGTCTTGAGAAAATACTTTCAATTTTTATATTTGAAAACCAAATATTTATTTGACAACCAAATATTTATTATTTAAATGTCTTGAGGACAATTTTTACAATTTCAACAAAAATAATGTAAAAAATATATAATTTCTGAACTACCGTCAATCTAAACATTTGTTATCAACGTTTTTATATTTTAGGGCCAACATGTGGTTAAGAGCTTGTAATAGGGAAGATTTGAGTAACATAGATGTGAACAGTCTTCATCGGAATTACAGGTTGTGTGAGAAACATTTTGAGAAGAATTTTTTTTCTAAAACGTTGAACCGTAAACGTTTATTGCCTACTGCTGTTCCCACATTTTTTATCCATCTAGGTCATCAGCCAAATGTATATCTTCTCCCTAGTACATCGACCAAGTGCTTCCTCTGTTGAGACTATCATTGAACATGAACGAGACATTTTTGAAAGCGTACCATGTGCAACCTTTGGACATTCTTAATCAAAAATCCTACCTCCAAATTATTATAATGAATTAGATGTTCTTTGATTCACTATGTCCATTGATTAAAAATGTTCTGATTGACTACATCTAATCAAAATATATATGTATTTCTTGTAAAGTAGCAAAAAGAAAACAAAAAAATGTATTTTGTGGTGTTATTATTTTAACTGTTTTTTAATTTTTGATTTGTTTCATTTATACAATATTTAAGCACTTAAACAATAATATATATAATCTTATAAACAGTTGTATGATATATACGTTAGGGAAATTAGGACAAGGATGATTAAATTCTATTTCTTTCATAATATCAAAAAAAGCTATGGGATATACCAGACATTACACAGGTATTGCTAAAAATAGATATAACATTTTTTTATAATTTAAATATATAGATAATAAACTTTTCATTTGGAGTTTTTAGGCCTCCATAAGTGCTTTATTTGCAATCATATGTTAAAATCTGTGAACTATCCAAATCTTCACATTCTTTTGAAAATTTAATAAATGTATCACATCCATGTATGCCTAAAGCTTTTTTGATCAAATAGCCACAAACATATTTAAATGGATTTTGAACTATTATATCTTGTCCTGTAGCTGTAATTAGGAAGAAAAACAGCTTCTTGAGTGTTTTTATTTATTTCAGGATACAGAGAGACAATATTTTTTACATCTAATTGTAGCAAGTGCTTGTCCAGGTCTTCATTACAATTCATGGAATTGCAATGAAGATAATTTTGACAAAAACGTTTTTTAAATGCCCTTTCGAATTGTACAGGTATTGGATTAATTAAATTCCCACCCTGTTGCCTAATGGACCCAACAAATTTTTCTAGACAGTCACTGTTGATTCTTCTAGCCATTAAATATTTAAATCCCGCAGCAGATAACCATTCCCATACAAATTTTAAACCATAAAATCGTTAAATATAAACATCTAATTTTTATGATGTGACGTTAATAGTATTTAATTATATACATAGGTAATATAAGCAATTGGGCAGCATTTTGCTTAACGGGTGACTTACAACAGGCATTTGCTAAAACTCATCTGAAGTCAAAAATTTGTACGTAGGAACAAAAATTGAAATAAAATAATTCTTGTATTGTAAATTCATTAAAAACTTACTAATTTGTAATTGTGTGTTTTAATAAATATTATTGTTATATGTTGTTTCACTTCTAAAAAGATACCTACATAACCTCATTTTAAATAAAAAAATAAGGTGCTGAGTTAATTTATTAGTTCCAGGAAGAAACCAAAAACTGTTTGACACATTTCATACAATGAATGGCATACAAAAGTAATTTATTTTATTCTAATGATAAAATTTTAAAATTGGCACATCTATATTTTCACCGGAACTCATTTATTTAAGTTACACAATATTTTGATTAATTTATTTGCCTAGAATACATTAAAATGTTATATGTACATGTTTTAATTTTTTTCTAATTGTACATCGCTAATTTGCAATTTTAGAGTTTACTTTTCTCCGTGTAGAAATAAGCGACAAAAACGTCAACTGTCATTGAAAATCTGACCACCCCGACATCAAAGAAGCCGACGCAATCTGTCGCTACTGTATTGTTCTTTATACTGGGGTTTTGACTTTTATGTCATTTTAAATTAGTGAATTTTATTTGAGGTAAGCCAAATGTCAATGTCAGAAACCGACGTTATAATAAACATCACTCTTTGGTCATAGTCACAAGTTTTGTTCCAACATCTCACAAAACCGTAATATTACGGTCATCGTCATGCGAAGTAAATAAAAACCTATCAATAAAGCCCAAAGTCGAACGGTTTTTATTTACTGCACATGACGATGACCGTAATATTACGGTTTTGTGAGATGTTGGGACAAAGCTATTTACTTTGATTTTCTTTTACTATACGGAGAATGGTCGCAGCTTTCTGAGTGCCTTTTAAAAGGAGATAGAAAATTCCGCCATTTTGAACCCTTATTACGTGTTGCCTACATCTTGGCGCAATATTTTTAATAGTTCGTTTTAATCATCCGCTTCTGCTTCGGAATTGTCGGTTTTCTTGTTTTAATCTGACAGGTTAGAACGACTGAACCGACAATTCCGGAAGCAGAAGCGGATAATTAAAACGCACCTGATATTTTGCTTGCTGCTGTCAGTGGCCGTGTTCATCGTCGTCAAACATGTTTTAAAAGCAAAGAAACATGTTTCATAAGCGGTTGGAATGACGCTGAACGATCATTTTTGTTTACGATTTGTTTTCTCAACCTCAAATCTGTCAAAAAATGGAATGACATTTGGTTGGCACAAAGAAGGTTATGTGAATTGTTTACCTTAGTATTTTTTAATAAATTTTGAGTTGAATTGATTTGTACAGTGAATCAGAGTTTATATAAGTACCCTTCTGAAAGTGGTTTTGACAATTTTACGGCGAAAAACCTACAACTTGTATTATTTTGGGTTGTAAAGTAATGATGTTTTTATTGCCTCTATGGATCTTGAATTCTACATACTTAGACTAATCAAAGAGTTTGTAATAGTAATTTTATTACAGGTAAAATACATTTTTTTGACACACAAAAAAAATATACTGTAAATAGATCATACTTTGAAGAGCAGAATGAGAATGCTATTTATTGTGTATTGTGTTTAATCAACTGTCTGGTCTGCACCAATAAATTAAAGTAAAGGAACTCATGATACTAATAACATACATCTCAAAAAGTGATCTTTTTACATATATCAAGGATACATAAAAGTGTATAATAATAGAGACATCAAGTATGACTTTCTTATTTTTAGGGAAACCGAGTTTGTTCGAAGTTAGTAATCATTTAAACTGGACTCCAGCCAGAACTTGAGGCATGTGTCTCAAACCAGTTCAAAACTAACTGAATCGAAAAAGGAGGAAGAGATAAAAATGAAAATGAACCTGAAGTAAACTTTTATTTTTGAGTCATAATACCGAACATCATAAGTCCCGCTTTAGGCAAGACAAACCCACTTTCAAGTTATGTGTACCATTATCCCCAAAGAATGCAGAATGTCCCGCTTTAAAAGAAAACGTGATCTGATTCAAAACATTTTATCAAAAAAGAGTGATATCTCATATAAATATGTGTTAGTGAAAAAACTTACTTAATTTGAAGTATCAGTATTGAAAGTCAAGCATAACATAAACAAGACACGTCAACAGTTCCACTCCCATTTAAAAACTAAAATATAGAAAATCAGCCCACTAAACAAGTTTTATTTCGCTTTTCTAATTTTTAATAAATAAACATAAAATTATGTTATTTCACTTATTTTTAATACATTTTTTTTATTATATTGTTTTATTTTTACTACAATCTTACTGTTGTTATTCTACATTAAAAATAATGAAAAATTGCTGTTATGCCTTTTAACATTTACAGGCTTCTTGCTGTGAGGTAAGAAATGATAACGTTTTATTACAAAAACCGAAAATTGTTAAAATAATCCCTATCTAATGCTTACTTATTTTTTTACAAAGTATTTTTTATGTAGGTAGGTACTTAGGTGTTATACATTTTTGGTAATTGCTAATATTCATTGAGTCTGAATTAATAAAATTTGTCTAGTATTATAGAGTTATACATACCTTGTCGACAAACTACATACAGTAATTCTTTTATAGGAATGATATATTTTGTATTGGAAATTAATAAATATACAAATTTAATGTTGTCATATAGGTAGAGCGACTTATTAGCAAAAATTATTTGAAATGTATACAGTAATGAGGTATTTTTTTTATAGGTTCAACAAACCAAGGTGGGCCCTTTTTAATATAATTGCTTATATTTAATTTATTTTGTAAATAAAATGTCAGAGGTACTTTTATTATTATTTATTTTTTAATGCCCTATATACATTACATGACAACAAAAAACATCGGTGCAGTTTTAATAACAAAACTCGTCTGTTTTGAATAACTCTGTGCTAAAACTATATAATATGTAGGTATGTTATATTATCCATATTCCTTACTGGTGGAATCCCATTAACGTCCAAATGAAATAATTTAAGCATACGTGTATGTATCTACGTCTGGAATTAATTTTATTTTCTTCAAATAGGTACCTCCATAAATACAATATTATATTAAAATACAACTTAACTAAATCAACTCTAATACTAATAGGGTATAAAACCTTAATAATATAAATAAATAAACAAACACATAACCTAACAAAATGCCAAAAGACGGATTTGACAGGGGTTCAAGGTCAATTTTATGCTTTTAAAGCAAACAAGCGAGTTTATTTTCGCTTTTATGCTTCTTCAAAAGCGCTGCAGCGGTTGACAGTTCATCGTCACCGCTTACTCAGCGTTACAACATGTTTGACGACGATGAACACGGCCAGTGTCAGTGAATATTATTTTTGGAGTCACAGTTTATTGCTAAAGAATCAGTTAGCTCACTCGGATCAGTTGAAAGTTCCAAAATAACATCCACTCCAGGGATACAAATTCAGGATACGCAGAAGACTGCTGTTTTATTATAGGCGGTTGTCATATATTGTATTATCTGAGTTGCGCAGTGTATAAACTGGAACATTGAGATAAAAAGTGCCGACGCAGAGTGAGCGATCTGATTCTTTAGCTGTCATAGGGTTCAAAATGGCCGCGCCCTATGTTGGGCGTGTCGGACCTCTCTCTTGCCCGTATAGTAATCAAAGTATGTGGTCATAGTCGATAACCTGTGTCCACTAGCGCCCTACCTATTTGAACCTTGGTAACAAGGAAGATAAAAAACAAGAGAAAAAATAAAGAATAACGAAAAATCAGAAGACAAGACGTGCCTTTGACACATAATTTTTTATACAACGTATTTTTTGTATTTTAAAATAAGTTATCTTTATTTACTCAGATCCTGATTTCCTGCGTATCGATACACTAACCTAGGTTATGTGGAGACATTGCAAGCACCACATAATCTTACCTTTAGTTTTGACTTTTATATCATTTTAGTTTAAGACTTCTAAATCAATTTTATTTGAGGTTAGCCAAGTCATGTTGCCCATATTTTAACACAAGCCGTGTTCACTAAATGAACTAATTGAAATAGGCTTCGGAAAACCAAAGGCTTTAATGTTGCAAGTGGCTAAAGGATTGAAATAAGGGCGGAATCTTGTAAGGAAAGGGTTGAAAATTACATCGATGTTGAGTAAAATGAAAGAAAATTTACGAGTGGGTCTTATGCATAATACAAGGAAAATTCGATTTTCCTTTACAGAAAAATTTTCCGACCCCAAAATGCACTTATCCATTTGGAAGCCAATATGTTTTTCAGACTAGTGACGAGACGATGTACATTTTTATACATTCGATTTGCTTGTGTGGAAAAATCAGTTAAAATCTAATTTTTCCTTTAGCCACTTGAAACATTAAAGTCTTTGGTATTCCGAAGCCAAGTTAAACTGGTTAATTTTTTAGTGCGTGAAAATAACCTTCGTAGAACTTTATTTTTTACTAAAAATTTCATGTTAATATCTCCCCATTTTTATTCATATTTTTACAAAATAAATAGAGCTTATTTTTTGCTAAAAATTTTAAGTTGATATAATTTTTCGTTTTTGAATTAGGATTTTTTTTTAATATTTCAACTCTCCATTTTTTTCAGATTTTTTTAGAATCAATAGGCTTCATCCCCTTATAGAGCTCAATTTTTACTAAAAATTTCGTCATCGTTTTTCGTTTCTGATTTAAGATTTATTTTAATTTCAATCCCCCCTTAAACCCTACCATTTTCACCCACAGGCTTGATAGGCTCTTATAGAGATTTTTTTTTTTTTAAATTTCAAGTTGATATCGTTTTTCGCTTTTGATTTATATATTTTTTTTAAATTTACCTTGCCTTTACTCCCCTATTTTTAATTAGATTTTTACAGAATTAATTGGTTTCATTCCCTTATAGAGCTTGATTTTTACTAAAAATTTCATTTTGATATTGCTTTTCGTTTTTGATTTATATATATATTTTTTTTTTAATTTCAACCCCCCAACCCCCCAATTTTTATTCATAGGCTTCGCCTCGCGTTTCTTTTCGTATTTTTCATCTCCTTATGGCGCTTGTTTTTGGCTAAACATTTCAAGTTCAACCTCCCTTAACC
Source organism: Psylliodes chrysocephalus (assembly GCA_927349885.1). Lineage (NCBI taxonomy): Eukaryota > Metazoa > Arthropoda > Insecta > Coleoptera > Chrysomelidae > Psylliodes > Psylliodes chrysocephalus. The sequence goes on along the minus strand of OV651829.1, from coordinate 1,922,621 downwards.
TCCCCGTTTTTATTCAGATTTTTTTCAGAATCAATAGACTCATAAAGCTTGATTTTTCACTAAAAATTTCATGTCATCGCTTTTCGTTTATGATTTTTTTTTTAAATCAACCCCCTTAATCCCCAATTATTATTCATAGGCTTCGTCTCTTTAGAGAGCTGGATTTTTTCTAAAAATTTCCAGTTGATATTGTTTTTCGTTATTGATTTATTATTATTTTTTTAATTTCAACCCCCCCCCCCCTTATACCCCATTTTTACTCGTAGGCTTTATCCCCTTATAGTGCTTGATATTCTTCTAAAAAATTCAAGGTGATTTCAAGTTTCAACCCTCGTTAACCCCACTTTTTTATTCAGATTTTTTTAAAAATCAATAAGCGTCATCCCCTTATCGAGATTGATTTTTACTAAAAATTTCATGTTAATATAGCTTTTCATTTTTAATTTTTTTTATTTTAATCCCCCATTATTTTCAACATACATAGTCTTCGTCCCCTTATAGAGCTTGATTTTTTAGAAAATTTCAAGTTTTGACAGCTTTTTTTTGTTTTTGACTTATCGTGCGGACAAAAAACGTGACATTGGACGAACATACAGACGGACGAATGAACATTTTTTTTAAATTTTGATCAATAAAAAAATTTTTTGTTTCTCGATAGTTAACCTATAATACTTTCCACATACTGTGTGAAGAGTATAACAACTCTAAAAATTCCAATAAATTTAAATCAAAACACAGATATATAATAATCACTCAGAGATTGTGCATGTCCCTAACCAGAACATCCAGATGAACGGTACTGACAGAGTGCGATTCAGGTGTCGATGACCTTAGATGACTTAGTTTTTGTGACCTATACCAACTTCAGTGGCGTATGCCTTGTTTTAAGATACATTTTAAAAATTTAATTACTTTTCAATTATTGCTCTATTTCAAAATAATATTTTTGCTTAATCAATAATAGGAGAGTCGATATAATAATGTATTTCAATAACCTCCTATATAAAAATATCTTTAAAATTTTGCCTTACCTGCATCCGGAATAATAATGGTATCAATTAAATGAATAACACCGTTTGTAGCAATAATGTCAGTTTCAATAATTTTCGCTTTCTTTTCAAATATAAGTTCATCTTCGACTGTTCTTTCCATATGTAAAATATCACCCTCCACATTATGGGTGGTTGCATTACCCACTATAGCAGAGGAGCAAACTGTATGAGCTGTGAAGTGGTACTTGAGAATGCCTGTAAATACGAAATAAAAAGTGTTAACCAGGGATCAGTATTTTTAAATTATAGATGTAGTTGACGAAACATTAATGATGATTGACATTAATTTATTAATTAAATAAATTTTCGTATTTTTCTAATAATGAAATTTTTAAAGGATATTGCTTACTTGACGAGCATCCTGTTCCACTAAGGATTTTTTGTCTCTGAACTTCATCTAAATTAGCAAATGCTTGGTCTGTTGGTGCAAAAACGGTATAGTGTCCATTCTGTTTCATATGGCTTGGAATATCAGTGTTTGTAATACCTGGTATAAAAAATATTGTTTATAAAAATAGATAAAATATCAGTACCATTGATATTGATTACAGTATATTGTAATATACAGGGCGTTCCTTAATGATATGCCAATATTTAAGGGAGTAACGATACATAAAAATTAATGATAGTTTGCTTTATAAACTATGGTCCAAATGACAATTTTTTATTTTCTTTCATTTTTCAATAATTACATTAATTTTCTCGAACAATAAAACACTTTTTATTTTTTTACTCAAAATCGAAGCAATATAGGAAAACAAATCCAAAAATGAACGGGAAATTTAAAAATAATTTTTAAATTGGGAAAAAACCATTGGAGTACCATTTTTTTTCTTTAAAAACGCACGCCACTGTTGAAGCTGAAAATTATTTTTGAATTATATAATATGCACCATTATTAACTGTTACTGAATATTAAATATCACTGAAATATCTCAAGCGGTTACGAAAATATTTTTTCTTTTTTTTTCCAAAACTTTAGCAACCTGTATTTTCGTAACGGGGCATTTTTTGACCATAGTTTATATAACAAACTCAGGGCTAACAAGAGGGGGCAGCCGGGACTAATTCCTGGGGCCCGGGCTCAAAGGGGGGCCCGGCAACTGTGGCGAGGTTCGGTACGAGAGGGGTGAAGTTTTTACTTGAAGACCTTTTTTTTTTAGAGAAATTCAAGTAGAGGAGAAGAAATTTTAGCTTGAAGACCTTTTTTTTAGAGAGATGCAGTAAAGAGAAGGAAAAGTTTTTGTTAGAAGACCTTTTTTTAGAGAAATTTAAGTAATGAGGGAGAAATTTTTGCTTGAATACTTTTTTTTTAGAAAAATTTAAGTAAAGAGGAGGATAATTTTTTTTTTGTTTAAATTTTTTTTTATAAAATTGTCGCGGGGCCCGATCTGGAGAATTGTCCTGGGGCCCGACCTGGCTCTCGGAGGCCCTGAGCAAATTATCATTAATTTTTCATGTAGATTCACATCTTTAAATATTCGCACATTATTAAGGAACGCCATGTATATTTTTTCCTAAATACCTTGACTGAAAAGTTTTAATTTTGGATGTTCTTTAATAATAGTTTCAACATCTTGTGTGGCTGGAACAACTATGCCTTCTGTTATATGGATGATACCATTTTGAGCTAAAATGTTAGGAGTTTTGACTCTAGCGCAATTTATAGCGACTAACTTTTCTCTTGAATTCGTTGGATAGATATTAATTCTGATAGAGCTATTGTCGTTTTCACTAAAAATTTAAAGACCGTTAAGTAAATATTAATAATTTAAAAATGTTTATTTAAGTAGAAAAAACTTATTACTAATGTCCTGATGCCGGCTCTGAAAGTAACTGTTTAGTAATATAATCGCGAAATTATTACCTGTAAATGACTTCATCGTTCGCCAAATCCGTTAAGTCAATAAAACCTTCCACAGCATGACTTAAGACTAAATCTCTAGCAGAGATGGTTTGACTTATTCCTCTTCTTTTGCGATTTGGTTCTACCACATTATTCTAAAAAAAGGGTTTTATTTGTCTGGATATTCAGTAGGTCGCAAAAAGTGTGGGATAAAAACAGTTTTAAAGTGAATCTACTCAATTTATAATATAACATCGATCCTGAAATGAGTGAATTGTATCTTTTTTGCGGAGGACCGTAGGTTTTATCTTCGCCCAGAGAAAACCACATTTAAAAATTTTTATTCAAATGATTTTTGTGATAAATATGTAGGTATATCAATTTTTTGAGGGCATTTTATATTTAAATAGGTAGGTACAAACAATTTGAAAAATTAAAAAAATGTTTATTTTGTAGTAATTTAGGAAGTACAGAATCTTCAACAATACGTGTAGCTAGGGGGTGGGTGGCTCAGTTGTAGAGTCTCTGCCTGCGGATCCGAGGGTCCCAGGTTCGAATCCCACCGTTGGCTGGGATTTTTTCATTTAATTTAATTATTTAAAATTAATTCTGATGCCTTGGTAGAATTTCCCACTCGAACATTCACTGTTGGGTTCTAATTAACAGTTATGTTCCTAAAGTGGCGCTGGGAAACAGTAACAAAGCCTACACAGAACACGAGGCGAAATAACCTTAGTAGTTGAAGCCGATGACACACACAAAAAAATAGGTGTAGCCCACGGGACTAAATCGATGTTCATCAGTTGGCTAAAACTAATATTAATAACTTCAGTAGTAACCGTAAAATAATGTCAATAACCCATTTAACAGAAATTATACTTAAGTTTTCATAAAATTAACTAATAACAAACATTTTCATTAAATTTATTGTTTTACCAGATTCATGGGATTACGGGTATTGTTGAATACTCGTTCTATATACCACAAAAAGTAAAATTATTTAAATCTTAATATTTTCATTTGATACTCTTCTGATATAAACACTAAATTCTGGTTATTATAATCTTCACATAGTAGTTTGTGAAGAATATCATGCGTTTAGTTCCGTCCGTCCGTGTCCGTTCGTCCGTCCATCCGTCCGTCTGTCCGATGTTACGTTTTTTTGTCACACGATAAGTCAGAATCAATTTGAAAATTTCGGGAAAAATCAAGCTCTATAAGGGGATGAAGCCTATTTATTTTAAAAAAATTCAAATTAAAAATGGAGGGCTAAGAGGGGTCGAAG